>CAUYON010014221.1:0-14394 GCA_963573935.1 Arctocebus calabarensis
AGGTTATCTTAAAGACATGAAAGAATATCAAGTAGATAATGATGGAGTGTTTGAGAAGTTGGATGGATATATATATATAGACACTTCTTTGGTCACACTTTTACCCCTCCATATGGACCCAGGTCGGTTTACATAAACCCATGTTATTATAGTAGTTTCTAACATTTGTAGATTGGATAGCATTTTTATCATTTGACAGATTTCTTGAAAGGTTACTATTTGTAAGATATGCTTTATTGCCATTGAGAATTTAGAATAAATTATAAGATGTAGTTTTAAAATTATAGCTATTAGAAGCTGAAAATTTCATATCACATAATGATTTTGACTTGATTTCTGTCTTACAAGTCAAAGACATATAAATTCTATTTTTGTTTTGTTTCTTTTCCATGTAATCACCTTAAGTGAAATTATATTTATTCGCCTAAGGAAGCTATAAGTTTGCTCTGAAATCAGAAAAGTTCATATATAACAATTCTAATATCGCATCTATTTTCATTTTTCTATTCAATATACCAACTTAATTATGATATTCAATACTTACTGTGGAATTATTGTTAATAAGGGTAGAGGCATGATCAAAGAGGCAAACTTGGCAAGCCAGAAATTCTGATTTGTGTGCTTTATAATAACTTTCTTTTGTTTATCAGCTTTATGTTCTGTAACATGAAACTTGCCTAACCTTGAAATGTTAGCTTTATTTGAAATGTTAGCTTCACTTTTATACCTTTGAGGTACTTATATCTTTCTGAATAAATGTAATTTGTCTATAAAATAAATAAATAAATAAATAAATCATAACACCACTTTGTACTCCCAGAATATATACAACTACTCTCTGTGTGTGTATGTGTGTGTCTGTGTTTGTGTAGTTCATACAATAAACTAAATGCACTCTTGCCTAAGAAAATGCAGTCAGTATCCCCAGGTTGGGAGGTATATAGTATACCTAGAGCACGAAGACATTTCAGGACCATGGACAATCCCAATATGATTTTAATTACCAAGAGAGAATGTGGGATATAGCACTCTGAAGGGCAGGAGTGAGTGAGAAGGATATGTGTCTTAGACTCTCAACAAAGTGACATTAGGAAACTTAGTTTCTTTCCTTGGTCTCAATGCATGATCCTTACTTCCCTTATTATCAATACTCCTCATCGGTCGGTCATCAATACTCTACTCTCCCCTTCCTCATTTGCTTCCCACTGGATGTTGATAATCAAGCTTTCCTAGGTACAAAGACTTCCCTTCCTTACATTTCTCTAAGCCATTTGGCTTTTCTAGGTCTCATCTTGACGCCTGGAACTATACAGATGAAATCTGCTGACATACTGTATAGGCTGCAGTCATCTAAGGCCAAGGCCATTGTGGCTGGAGATGAGGTTGCCCAAGAAGTGGACATGGTGGCACCTAAATGTCCTTCTCTGGAAATTAAGCTCCTGGTGTCTGAGAAAAGCCGGGATGGCTGGCTGAACTTCAAGACACTACTAAAGTGAGTATTACATGCCTCAGCCTGGGTTTTCACCAAACACTGGGAATTGAGCCAAACATTTACGTACAGATGCTTTATTTGAGAGGTCCAGGAAGTAGAATAGAGGACTAGGGAGAGTGACGCATGGGAGAAAAAAAAAACCTAATACAAGAGTTTTTATTGCGTTATGGGAAGGGCTAAATGAAGCTTGATCTGTTATGACCTTCTAAGAAGCTTGCCTCCCAGGATTTTCCACTAAAGGACTGACAAGAACTGACATATCAGCACCTGACCCCTATTGGCTGAGGCTTCTCCTGCAGGCATCATCTGCCTCATGCTTAAGAATTATAAACGCATGAATCTGGAGTGGGATTAGAGTCCCATTTTATGGTGGCAACAAATAAACCCTGGGGCACAAAGTGAATCACTTGTGGTATGTCTAGAACTAAGATGGCATTACTACCAAGTAGTTTGAAACCTACCCAGAGCTATTCACTACAACATGGTTCAAATCAGATGTGGGGCCAAGAGCATAGGAGGCAAACCCAAGGGATGGCTGATAATGGCTGATATACTGTGGTTCTAGACTGTTCTTCCCATCTTCCATGTTCTTAAACTAGGCTACTCAAGGACAGAGGAAGCAAGCTCCTTGTATCCTTCAAAAGTTGATGGCAAATCCGGCAGGATGAGTGAGTTTCCCTGTCATATGTTCTCTGTCTCACAGTTCTCCTTTAGGAACACTTACCTTTAGAGGAGCTCCTTTAGAGGAGTTCTCCTTAAGGAGAACATCAGCTTTTCCTTTCTAATATCATGGTATTTAAGGTAACTATCAGAGAAATAAACCAGCTTTGAGTCCAAACTCAGGACTCTGGAGATGTCCAAGAGAGGTGTGGGTGCTTCTGGAGGATAGAAGATGGGGCCAAGAAAGTACTGGGAAAATGTATACTAATTACATACCTCCTGTGCACTTAGTACACAAGGGCTTTTAACAATAATTGCATAAGCATTGACTGAGTTCTTTCTAAGCAAGTTGCTCATTTCTTTGGTAGTAAAGTTAACTTTCTCATTAACTCTGTGGGATAGGTATTGTTTTCTCACTTCGCAGATGTTGAAAATGAGACTCAAGGAAGTTAAATAACTAGTCCAAAGTTACATAGTCAACAAAGTACCAAGCCTGAGTGGGGGATAGGTATTATTTTGTCACTTCGCAGATGTTGAAAATGAGACTCAAGGAAGCTAAATAACTAGTCCAAAGTTACATAGTTAACAAAGTGCCAAACCTGAGTGGGGGATAGGTATTATTTTCTCACTTCGCAGATGTTGAAAATGAGACTCAAGGAAGTTAAGTAACTAGTCCAAAGTTACATAGTTAACATTAAGTGCCTAACCTGAGAGGTTTTCCAATGCAAGTATAGCTGACTCAGAATCTCATAATCTTAACCTCCCCAAAGTCTCCCTTCTGATGTGGGCTGACCAATTTGCCATTGTCAGCATGGGAGAAGGTAAGGAAAGAAGGATCACTGTGACATCTGGTGTCCAAGCTAATTCTGAGAGAATGATCATCTGTGTCTCCTGCAGAGAGGCATCCACCACTCATCGCTGTGTAGACACTGGGAGCCAGGAAGCCCTGGCCTTTTATTTTACTAGTGGGACCAGTGGCCCTCCCAAGATGGCAGAACATTCCCACGCAAGCCTGGGCCTCAAGAGCAAGATGGATGCTGGGTAAGCAGAGCCCTCTCACTCTACTGTGAACTACATGACCAGACATGGAGACTTTTCTAAGTTCAGATTCCTTCTTCCTGGGCTGGGCTTCTGAAAGACAATAGGGAAGAAGGGGTGAAAGGCATATGGCTTCACATGCTTAGTTATCCAGAGTTCTTCAATGGGACACTTCTGTTACAACTAACAGTGTTCATATTCCCTAGACTCATCAGTGTCTTGCCATTTGGGGTGCTGATGATTTGCTTTGATGCTAACTCATATTCCAAAAGCACATTTTTGTCAGCAGCAAATTACTTTGCAAAGTGGAAAATATTATTGGATGAATTAGATGAACCAAGATCTCAGAATTTCTGAATCACAAAGTTTTAGTTCAGAGTTTTCTTCTAAGGTTACATCAGCCCTATCTATGGAATCAGAAAACAATATGCCAAGGTCTTCCAACAATGATAACTGCAGAACTTCGTTGTTGTTTTTTTTCAGTAGATTCTGCCTGCCATGTTAATTTTATTATTGAAATGGAAAAATAATTTAAGGCAAAAAAGTAAGAAAATTTAAATATCCTATCTATAAGCCAAGAAAATTAATTTAGTAAAAATTATTTGATAGTAAAATCCAATTTCTAAAAGGGGATAAATTACTTAATTATAACTAAGGTATTAGATCCAAATTTGGTTCTGATATGCTATGATATTATTTCCCTACAGAACTTAAAGTATTAACCTTCTTTAGGATAGGGCACATTTTATGGCAACTCCCGGTCACGAGGAAGTTTTTCATATCTAGTCTAAGTTGTTCTTGCTTTAAGCCAGGCCCAATACCTTTTATTCTGCCTACAGAAGAGAAAATAAATAAGTTTCACCCTGCATAAGACCCTCATCTGTGCTCAGACAACTTATGATGCTTGCAGAAAAAAAAAACCAAAGCTCTACTTAGCCAAACTTGAACTTGGCAAGGCCCCTGTTAAGATATTCATTACTTAGATACTTTTTTTTTTTTGTAGAGACAGAGTCTCACTTTATCGCCCTGGGTAAAGTGCCGTGGCGTCATACTGCTCACAGCAACCTCCAGCTCTTGGGCTTAAGCGATTCTCTTGCCTCAGCCTCCCTAGTAGCTGGGACTACAGGAGCCCGCCACAGCGCCCGGCTATTTTTTTTGTTTGTTTTGCAGTTCGGCCGAGGCCGGGCTTGAACCCGCCACCTTCGGTATATGGGGCCGGCGCCCTGCTCGCTGAGCCACAGGAGCCGCCCAAGAAATCTTAAATAGAGAGAGCACCTTCAATGACTAAGAGAAACACAAGATGGAAATAAAGATTTTATTACTTACAAGTCCTGAGTGTACACAGCACACACGAAGGCCACGTATATGTAGGTCAGAGACCTCATAGAGAGCAAGATGAACCTATGTGTCAATGTCTTTATCAAGGCCAGGGGGTTATCCAAAGAGAATTCTCTTGGAATTTTAATTGGTGGATTTAAAGCAAGTAGGTGTGAGTTCCAAGAAGTATTGTGATAACTGAGAGGTTGTGGTCACTGTGTTATTAATAGTTATGGAGTCCAAATTTTATATATATATGTATATATGTAGCAGTTTTTGCTCTTTGTGGTCATATGTAAAATTCCAAGATCATCAATATCACCCCCCTTTTCTTCTAAAGGTATTATAGTTTTCCATCTTTTGTTTTCATTTATGATCTATTTTGGTAAATTACTATGTTTATGGTAATGCAACAGTTCAACTTCATTCTTTTGTACTTATATGAAGTATCTAGAGTAGTCAGATTCATGGAGACAGAAAGTAGAATGGTGGGTGTCAAGGGCTACGGGGAGTTGTTTACTAGGTAGAGAGTTTTAGTTTTACAAGATAAAATAGTTCTGGGGATTGGTTCCACAATGTCAATGCACTTAACACCATTGAACTATACACTTAAAAGTGGTTAAGATGTAAATTTTATGGTGTGTATACATTACCAACATTAGAGTGAAAAGTTTTAAAGTAAGAGAGTGAAAACACAAATCACAGAATGTAAGAAAAATTTGCAAATTATATATCTGATAAGGAACTTATATTGAGAATATATAAAGAAGTTTTATGATTGAACAATAAAAAGATACATGCATTTAAAAGTGGCAAAGGTAGCTCAGTGCCTGTAGCTCAAGCAGCTAAGGCACCAGCCACATAAACCAGAGCTGGTGGGTTCAAATCCAGCCCAGGCCTGCCAAACAAAAATGACAACTACAACCAAAAAATAGCCAGGCATTGTGGTGAGTGTCTGTAGTCTCAGCTATTTGAGAAGCTGAGGCAAGAGAATTGTTTAAGCCCAGGACTTGGAGGTTGCTGTGAGCTGTGATGCCACAGCACTCTACCCAGGGTGACAGCTTGAGGCTCTGGTTTCAAAAATAAAAAAATAAACAAAATAAAATAAAAGTGGCAAAGGTAATATGATACTTAACGTGGTTAAAAAAAAAAAAAGGCAAATGGGGCCAGGCACGGTGGCTCACACCTGTAATCCTAGCACTGTGGGAGGCCAAGGTGGACAGATAGCCTGAGCTCACAGGTTTGAGAACAGCCTGAGACAGAGCAAGACCCTGCCTCTAAAAATAGCTGGGTTGGCTCAGCGCCTGTGGCTCAACAGGGCTAAGGTGCCAGCCACGTACACCTGAGCTGGCAGGTTTGAATCCAGCCTGGGCCCGCCAAGCAACAATGATGGCTGCAACCAAAAAATGGCAGTTTTGGCGGGCACCTGTAGTCTCAGCTACTTGGGAGGTGGAGGCAGGAGACTCGCTTGAGCCCAGGAATTGGAGGTTGCTGTGAGCTGTAATGTCACAACACTCTATCCAGGGTGACAGCTTGAGGCTCTGTCTCAAAATAAAAATAAAAATAGCTGGGTTGCAAGAGGTAGAGAGATCGATGCCTGCATCCTCCACCAAAAAAATGAATAAGTAAATAAATAAAATAAAAATGGCCAGGTGTTGTGGCAGGCACCTGTAATCTCTAGCTATTCGGGAAGCTGAGGCAAGAGAATTGCTTAAGCCCAAGAGTTTGAGGTTGCTGTGAGCTGTGATGCCATGGCAGTCTACCAAGGGTGACAAAGTTAGACTCTGTCTCAGAAAAAAATCCAAATAGGCATTTTTTTCCAAGAAATATACACAAAAGGCCAAGGGTACACGGAGAGGCTGGAAATCGCTAGTCATGAAGGAAATGGAAATGAAGAGCACAGTGAGAAGCATTGAGTGGTGACTCTGTAATCCTACCACTCTGGGAGACCTTAGAGGATGGATTGACTGAGTTCAGGAGTTTGAGACCTGCCTGAGCAAGAGTGAGACCCCCATCTTTAAAATGGCTGGGCATTGTGGAAGGCGCCTTTAGTCCCACCTACTCAGGAGGGTGAAGCAAGGGAATCACTTGAGCCCAAGAGTCTGAGGTTGTTGTAAGCTAGGACTCTACAGTACTCTACTGAAGGTGAAAAAGTGAGACTCTATCTCAAAATAAATTAGTAAATAAAATAAATAAAAAGTGAAATATAAGTGTTGTTGAAAGTATGGAGAAATTAGTATTCTTATATGCTACTGGTTGGAATATAAATAATGAATAAATGAATAAACAAAATGTGCTATGTGCATACCCTGAAATATTGTTCTGCCATAGAAACAAATGAAGTATTAATGCACACTCCAGCATGAATGCCCTTGAAACAATTATGGTAGGTGAATAAAGTAAATCACAGCACATACTGTATGATTCCACTTCAGGTCCAGAATGGAAAAATATATGGCAACGGAAAGTAAATTACTGTTTGCATAATGTAAGGGCTTGGAGGGGGAAGATGAGGAGATAGGGGGATAATAGCTAAGGGGTATAGGAGTTTCTTTTTGAAGTGACGAAATGTTCTAAAAGTAATGTTGTCATGCCCTATGATTGCACCAATGTACAGAATTATGATTCAATAAAATTATAAAAAAAAAAAAATAAAAAAAATAAAAGTAATGTTGATGTTTTCAGGTATCTGTAAACATGCTGAAAACCACTGAATTCCACATCTTAAAGGGTTGCATTGTATAATACGTGCACGTCTCAATAAAGCTGTTAAAATAAATAAATATATTAGGAGTTTTTGGGTTTTTTTTTGAGACAGAGTCTCACTATGTCACTCTCGGTAGAGCGCTGTGGTGTCACAGCTCACAGCAACCTCAAACTCTTGGGCTCAAGCAATTCTCATGCCTCAGCTTCCCAAGTGGCTGAGACTACAGGCGCCCACCACAATGCCCAGCTATTTTTTCTTTTTGTTATGGTTGTCATTGTTGTTTAGCAGGCCTGGGCTGAGTTTGAACCCTCCACCCTTGGTGTATGTGGCTGGTGCGGTAACCACTGTGCTATGGGCGCCGAGCCTGCATTAGGAGTTTTGATTTAATTTCTTTTCTTTTCATTTTTTTTTTTTTCTGAGACAGAGCCTCAAGCTGTCACCCTGGATAGAGTGTCATGGCTTCACAGCTCACAGCAACCTCCAATTCCTGGGCTCGAGTCTCCTGCCTCCACCTCCCAAGTAGCTGGGACTATAGGCGCCTGTCACAATGCCCAGCTATTTTTTGGTTGCAGCTGACATTGTTGTTTGGCGGGCTCAGGCTGGATTCAAACCCGCCAGCTCAGGTGTATGTGGCTGGCTCCTTAGCCACTTGAGCCACAGGCACCAAGCCTTGATTCAATTTCTTAAGTATATTGAGTTTCCA
Organism: Arctocebus calabarensis; assembly: GCA_963573935.1. Taxonomy (NCBI): domain Eukaryota; kingdom Metazoa; phylum Chordata; class Mammalia; order Primates; family Lorisidae; genus Arctocebus; species Arctocebus calabarensis. Next base: position 7,918 of record CAUYON010014221.1, read on the forward strand.
TCAACATTTCAAATTTACATACCCTTTTTGTTTTTTTTTGTAAAGTCACTGATGATAGGAATTAATTGCTTAAATGCCTATAGCTGCTTACATTTCAAAATTCTGTAGGAACACAGTCAAGAACTGATCCAAAATAAATATACTTCCAGTATAAAGTGTACACCTTGAAGTTTTATTGAACATATGTCATAGCTTGAGGTTGCAATGAGAATTCCTCTGATTAGGTTAGGGTGGGGGAATTCAAAATTCCCAATAAGGAACTTTGGGTGGGTAGTTCACACCTGTAATCCCAGCACTTTGGGAGGCCCAGGCAGGAGGATCACTTGAGGCGAGGAGTTTGAGGCTAGCCTGAGCAACATAGTAAGACCCCTGTCTCTACAAAAAGAAAGAAAATTAGCCAAGTGCCACACATGCCTGTCGTTCCAGCTACTTAGGAGACTGAGGTAGGAAGATTGCTTGAACCCAAGAGTTCCAGGTTGCAGTGAGATGTGATTAAGCCTCAGAAGAGTGCTATGGCATCACAGCTCATAGCAACCTCAAACTCTTGGGCTAAAGTGATTCTCTTGCCTCCCTTCTACTCAGTCTCCCGAGTAGCTGGGACTACAGGTGCCTGCCACAATGCCTGGCTATTTTTAGAGATGGGGTCTCACTCTGGCTCAGGTTGGTCTTGAACCCATGAGCTCAGGGCAATCCACCTGCCTTGGCCTCCCAGAGTGCTAGGATTACAGGCATGTGCCAGGCCATTTTTTTTTTTTTTTTTTTTTTTTTTTTGGTGTGTTTAGCAGGTCCTGGCCAGGTTCGAACCCTTCCTCCCTTCCCCCCATCCCCACACATGGGGTCATTGTTCTAACCCCATGAGCTACGGGTGCCCAGTCCATAGGCATGATTGTTCATCCATCAGGGACACTTAGGAATCACTTGAAACTTAAAGAAACAAATTCTAATAGAAGAAGGAGCTGGAGAAATGTAAAGAGAATTTATATTTCCTTTTGGTCTATTAGGTTCCTCAATGGTTTATGAAAGCAGAAATCCACAGAACAGGGGTAGGAGGGGCTGGCATGAGACAGAAAGCAGGCAGAGAGACAGACTTTAGGCTTTATTGACAAACTATGAGTTAATAATTTTTCTATTATTTTGCTACACTTGAGAGAGGATACCTGGAAAAAGTAAGATCTAAGAGAACAGAGGTCTTCTCAAGGAGACCACAAGGATAAACTGCAAGATCCTCCTGGTGGTGACTCAGCTCTTAGGAATTTGTAGAAACTTAACTTCCTGGGACTTGGAAACTAACCCTTGCTTCTGCTTCTGTACAAGCCTGCAGTTCTGTAAAAGTCCAAGCTGCTTCTCCAGCTTCATTCAAACTGACCAATGAGAAAGGTACCAGTGGGCTGGAACTTTTTGCCTAGAGATAAAATGGAGAAGACTGAGCCAGTCAGGGAGCACAGCCATTTTGAATTTTTCTGTGCCATGGCTCTGCTGGCTGCAATAAAGCCCTTTCTCTTTTAAACATAGTGTTTGGGTGTTTTTCTCTCCATTGGGCCTCATCTTCCTGCAGAATTTCTGGTTCCCTGACCAGGAAGCAAGACCACCCAAGGAGAGAACAGGCTCAGATGCACCTGGTGGTTGCCACCAACCCTCTGGACATGCACAGGGGACCCTGATCAGCCTGGGCAACATGAACCACTGAGTGCTCCAGGGACAACAGTTTTGCCTCCCTATGTGGACACCTTGACTGGGCAGAGAAAGGCCTCCCTCAGCAGGTCTTTATGGAGTTAAACACTGGGAGGAACTGAAAGGCAAGAACTGGCACCTGCAGGGGAGACATCTGAGGTAAGGTAGGACCAGTCACATGCCACTATATTCAAGTGGAAGAGGGGTCTGATCAACCCCTGGGCAGTAGGTCACAATCAGGACTGTACATGAGAGAGTGTGGGTGTGGTGAGACAGACACCGAAGGTGGAGTTCTGACTTCTCCTCACAGGACAAGGGAAGTGCTGGTTCTGAACTGTGGTACCAGAGGATGCCTTATATGGGCTAAGTGGCAGTTCAAGTGGGAAACTGAGGCTACCCAGGTTAGGAAAAAGGTTGGCATTGTGTGTGTGTGAGTGCTTGGAGACTGAGACAGATAATAATAGGTGGGGTTTTAGCCCCTCCTTCACAGGGCAAAACAATTGTGTGACTGCTCCCTGTCCATAGCCCCATTTTTACCCTATCTATGGTCCCATTTTTATCCTATCTGTGACACATTTGTAGTTTGTCTGAGGGAAGGAAATGGGAAACACACAGGGGAAGCCCAACCCATTGGGAACAGTGCTAAAGCATTTTAAGAAAGAGTTTACAGGAGACTACATGGTAACTATGTCTCTGGGGAAACTGAGAACTTTGTGTGAGCAGGAATGATACAAATGCCTTGTTTAGGTGATTGTGGTATCCTTTGAGATAAAATTAGTTTTTAAATTGTTACTAAAATTCAAATGTTTGAAGATTATAAAAACTGCCACCTGTGTAGTATTTCTAAATTTGCTAGATTTGACAGTGAGCTTATGTTCTTGATTTTGAGCCTCTGAATTCTGAAGTCTAGAGAAGTAGCTATGGTGAGGACCAAGGGACACGTTCCTCATACTTCGGCTAGCAGCTACAGGATACAGTCTAGCTTATGTGGCCTGCTCCAACTGTGCTGCCTGGCTATTCTGAGGGAAATTGGGTGTTCCAGTTTCCTGATTTTTGTCTTAAACTCTGCACCTGGTAAATGAATTAAGGACACAGGTCTTGTCATTTGTGACCATCTTTGATGCCACATGTGAGACTAACGGGGACAATGAAAATACATCAGACATGTATTGTGGTTGATGTATTGGTTTCAGATGTGGTTGATGTGGTTTCAGAACATTTTTTAGGAACTTAAAACCTTATATTCCATGAAATGTCTCTCCCTGGTAAAATGTAATTATTTGGTTGTTTAGATTGTTTGGGAAACTTAGTTTTTGTCAAGAATAAGATTCTTGCCTTTTAAACCTTACAATTATCAGTTTAGCCAAGTGAATAATTAACCTCATAGTAAACAGTGATCCTGTTTTGTGAAAAGTGGATTTTTGAGAGTAAGAAAAATCAGACAGAAAGGAAAATGGCATTGTGTAAAAAAAGATCTTGTGTGGTAAATTTTGTCCTGAAACAGAATGACTGGCTATTTAAGAAAATGAAAGGCAGGGCAAATAAGAAGTTTAGCATGTTTGTAAATTGTCTGTGCAGGTTGAATAAGGTTCATAAAAGGAAATTTTTTTTTTTTTTTTTTGAGACAGAGCCTCAAGCTGTCACCCTGGATAGAGTGCCATGGCATTACAGCTCACAGCAACCTCCAATTCCTGGACTCAAGCGATTGTCCTGCCTCCGCGCCCCAAGTAGCTGGGACAACAGGCGCCCACCACAACGCCCGGCCATTTTTTGGTTGCAGCCGTCATTGTTTGGCGGGCCAGGGCTGGATTGGAACCCACCAGCTCAGGTGTACGTGGCTGGCGCCTTAGCTCGTTGAGCCACGGGCGCCGAGCCGATAAAAGGAAATTTGCAAAGGAATTTGCATATGATCCAGTTGACTATGTATCGCCTTTATAATCCTCTGTTTGAACAAATGTTTTAGGTTCTTTTTTTTTTTTTTTTTTTTTTGTAGAGACAGAGTCTCACTTTATCATCCTCGGTAGAGTGCCGTGGCGTCACATAGCTCACAGCAACCTCCAACTTATGGGCTTTGGAGATTCTCTTGTTCTCTTGCTTCAGCCTCCCAAGTGGCTGGGATTACAGGTGCCTGCCACAATGCCCAGCTATTTTTATGTTTTGCAGTTCAGCCGAGGCCGGGTTTGAACTTGCCACCTTCAGTATATGGGGCTGGCGCCTTACTCGGTGAGCCACAGGAGCCGCCCTTGAACAAATGTTTTAAGTGTTTGATATTTGACAAAACTTCAAAATCAAAACTCTAAATTTGGTCTTTTTGAAATATTAAGACCACTGAAAGTCTGAGAAAGACTTTTTAGGCTTATTTGGTATGTTAAAACTATATAGGAAATATTGTAAAATATGAAATAGTGGTAAGAAATACAGTAGCATGTCAGGTTACAAAATCAACACTCATAAATCTGTAGCCTTTATATGTACCAACAATAGTCATGCGGATAAATCACTCAAGGACTCTATTCTGTTCACAGTAGTGCCAAAGAAGATGAAATATTTGGGAGTTTACCTAACAAAAGATGTGAAAGATCTCTGTAAAGAGAACTATGAAACTCTAAGAAAAATAGCTGAAGATAACAAATGGAAAAACATACCATGCTCATGACTGGGAAGAATCAACATTGTTAAAAAGTCCATACTACTCAGAGCAATATGCAATTTTAATGCACTCCCTATTAAAGCTCCGCTGTCAATACTTTAAAGATCTCAAAAAAAAAAAATAGTACTTCTTTTTATATAGAATCAGAAAAAAACTTGAATAGCCAAGACATTACTCAGAAATAAAAACAAAGCAGGGGGAGTCATACTACCGGACCTCAGACTATACTATTAATCATAGTGATCAAAATAGCATGGTACTGGCACAAAAACAGAGAAGTAGATGTACGGAACAGAATACAGAACCAAGAGATGAACCCAGCTACTTACCATTATTTGATCTTTCACAAGCCAATTAAAAACATTCAATGGGGAAAAGATCCCCTATTTAACAAATGGTGCTGGGTGAACTGGCTGGTGACCTGTAGAAGACTGAAGCTGGACCTACACCTTTCACTATTAACTAAGATAGACTCTCGCTGGACTAAAGATTTAAACTTAAGACACAAAACTATAAAAACACTAGAAGAAAGTGCAGGGAAAATACTTGAAGAAATCAGCCTGGGTGAATATTTTATGAAGAGGATCCCCCTGGCAATTGAAGCAATATCAAAAATACATTACTGGGACCTGATCAAATTAAAAAGTATCTGCACAGCCAAGAACACAAGTAAAGTAAGCAGATAGCCCTCAGAATAGAAGATATTTGTATGTTATGTCTCTGACAAAGGTTTAATAACCAGAATCCACGGAGAACTCAAATATATTAGCAAGAAAAGAACAAGTGATCCCATGTCAGGGTGGGCAAGGGACTTGAAGAGAAACTTCTCTGGAAAAGACAGGTGCATGGCCTACAGACATATGAAAAAATGCTCATCATCCTTAATCATCAGAGAAATGCAAATCAAAACTACTTTGAGATATCATCTAACTCCAGTAAGATTAGCCCACATCACAAAATCCCAAAACCAGAGATGTTGGCATGGATGTAGAGAAAAGGGAACACTTCTACACTGCTGGTGGGAATGCAAACTAATATTTTCCTTTTGGAAATATGTTTGAAGAACACCTAGGGATCTAAAAATAGACCTGCCATTCGATTCTGCAATTCCTCTACTAGGTATATATCCAGAAGACCAAAAATCACATTATAACAAAGACATTTGTACCAGAATGATTATTGCAGCCCAATTCGTAATTGCTAAGTCATAGAAGAAGCCCAAGTGGCTTCCATTGATCCATGAGTGGATTAATAAATTGTGGCACCTGTGGCTGATGCAGCTAAGGCGCCAGCCACATACACCTGAGCTGGTGGGTCAAATCCAGCCTGGGCCTGCCAAACAACAATGATAAATGCAACCAAAAAATAGTGTTGTGGTGGGCACCTGTGGTCCCAGCTACTTGGGAGGTGGAGGCAGAAGAACTGCTTGAACCCCAGGAGTTGGAGGTTGCTGTGAGCTGTAATGCCATGGCACTCTACCCAGGGTGACAGCTTGAGGCTCTGTCTCAAAAAATAAAATAAAATAAAATAAAATAAAATAAAATAAATAAATTGTGGTATATATACACCATGGATATTATGCAGCCTTAAAAAAAGATGGAGATTTTACCTCTTTCATGTTTACATGGATGGAACTGGAACATATTCTTCTCAGCAAAGTACTCAAGAATGGAAGAAAAAGTATCCAATGTACTCAGCCCTACTATGAAACCCAAGATAATTATAGCCCAAGAATATGGGGAAAGGAGATAGGGAGAGGAGGGGAGAGGAGAGGTTGGATGGAGGGAGGGTAGTTGGTGGAACTACAACTATGGTGCATCTTACAAGGGTACATGTGAAATTTACTAAATGTAGAATATAAATGTCTTTGGGTTTTTTTTTTTTTTTGCAGTTTTTGGCTGGGGCTGGGTTTGAACCCTGCACCTCCAGCATATGTCAGTAGGAGTTGCCCTACTCCTTTGAGCCACAGGTGCTATCCAGAATATAAATTTCTTAACACAATAACTAAGAAAATACCATGAAGGCTATGTTAACCAGTTTGATGAAAATATTTCAAATTGTATATAAAACCACCACATTGTACCCCATGATTGCATTAATGTATGTAGCTATGATTTAATAATAAAAAAAAAAGTAAAGAAAAAAAAGAAATGGTG
>CAUYON010014223.1:0-16414 GCA_963573935.1 Arctocebus calabarensis
TTTGTTTTGCAGTTCGGCCGAGGCCGGGCTTGAACTCGCCACCTTCGGTATATGGGGCCGGCGCCCTACTCGCTGAGCCACAGGAGCCGCTTTTGATTTGATATAGTTTCTCTTGTAATGGAGAATTATTACATTTTTACAAAGTGAGTTCTATTGATACAATAGTTTGGTGAGCTTCCTCCTTGCCAACTATTTTTTTTTTTTTTGAGACAGAGCCTCAAGCTGTCACCCTGGATAGAGTGCTGTGGCATCACAGCTCAAGGCAACCCCCAATTCCTGGGCTCAAGCGAGTCTCTTGCCTCTGCCTCCCAAGTAGCTGGGACTACAGGTGCCTGCCATAATGCCAGGCCATTTTTTGGTTGCAACCTTCATTGTTGTTTGGCAGACCCAGGCTGGATTCGAACCCACCAGCTCAGGTGTACGTGGCTGGCGCCTTAGCCCATTGAGCCACAGGCGCTGAGCCCTTGCCAACTATTTTTATGCTTAGGAATTCTTTCCCCAATCTCCATGAAGTTTAAATGTAATGTTTATATTCACAACATAGAGGGTGTGAGACTATATGAACACAAATGTCTCTTTCTGTAAAATAATCGAAAATCCTCCTTATTTTTTAGAGTAGAAAGTTGAGATTCAGGGAGAGGTTAGGGAGAAATAGTCTTGCTTAAAATTAGAAAAATGTGAATTCTAAGACCTGTTCCACCTCCCATGGGTCAGTTACCCTTGGTAGAAAGAAACATGTCCCCAGGACTTCATCTGATTTGTCTGGGCAAGAGATAGTTCCATTCAACAGAATGGATTGCTGTGTTAGGGTAGAAAGGGTTTGTGGGGCCTGGGTTTTAAAGACTGTAGCTGGGGCTTTCAGCCAACCAGGACCAACAGCATACAGGTCATCAAGAGCCTGCTGGAACAGGGCAGTGTCCCTGTTGTCTTCAGAAGGACTATTTCAACCATCATGGCTCACAGGAGGCTGCCTGGGAGCTACTGGCCAAATTATGAGGTTTATAAATATGCCTGGCCGACATCACAGCAGCATTTCAGCTCACAGAATGCCCTGCTAATTTTCTCTTCTGGAAGTGCAAGAGAAAGATGGTAGTTTAGTTATTTGATTTCTTTTTTGCAAAAACAAACCCTTGAAGTGATTATTAAGTACAGAATAAAAACCTAACTGATGGGCGGTTCCTGTGGCTCAGCAAGTAGGGCGCTGGCCCCATATACCGAAGGTGGCGGGTTCAAGCCCGGCCTCGGCCGAACTGCAAAACAAACAAAAAAAATAGCCGGGCGCTGTGGCGGGCGCCTGTAGTCCCAGCTACTAGGAAGGCTGAGGCAAGAGAATCGCTTAAGCCCAAGAGCTGGAGGTTGCTGTGAGCAGTGTGACACCACGGTGCTCTACCCAGGGCGATAAAGTGAGACTCTGTCTCTACAAAAAAATAAAAAGTCAATAAAAAAAACCTAACTGATGAGATGGAAATATGGTTTTCATTCTAGCTTTATTTTGATCCTGTGCTCACTTTTTTTTCTTTGCAGGAGAAAAAAAGAAAGGGAAGGCATAAAACCCCTTTTGGCACTATGTGTGTTATACTTAGTCCACGGCCAAAGAGAGTTTTATGGGAAAGTTTGCTGTGTGCCAGCAAAGCATTTTCTTTTTCTCCATCCATAGTTTAAAAAACAAAGACAAAAAACATTAACTAAAACAAAATCTGCCATATTCCCACAAAACAAAAAGGAAAAAAACCCATAGATCTACTTGCCTTCATGTAAAATTTTTCATAATTTAGTCTTTCCCAATAATTAATGCATAGAACTGATTACAGTTATGAAACATTGAAAACTTTGGCTTTTCAACCATTTAATGTCCTGGTCAGATATTTTTGGAAGAAAGCCAAAAGAGATTGAAATCTTCTTCTGGAACGCTAAAAGATAACTATCTCCTTAGGCTCTACTATTTGACTCTCAAAATTTCTAGCTTTCAAAAAAAGCTAGGATAAGCCAGTTTAGAGGGTGACAGCTTTTTTCCTTCTCCTAAAATTATGTTAAATCATGTTCATATATTCATGTACACTCTCATATTTAAGATTAGCAGCAATAAACTGCAGCCTGTGAAGACTGTTATTTTAATGGTGCAGAGGGAGCTTGGCTGCCCTTGGATGACTGCCCTATCTACTATCTGAGAACCTGAAAGTTTATATTGGAGTTTCACCTCTTAATGAGGTTCTTCTAGGATAAAATACAAAGGCTCTCTCAGGTTAATACTAATCATTGTTACCACTGCATGGATGACTTTACCAAGCCTTCTCTCCGAGCTAGTTTTGACAGGAGTAAGTTGCACATTCTCCTGGGAGCCAGTCTCAACATAGAAAGCTAAAAGGGGGCATAAAGCAACAGAAAGTAGCACAGAGCCTATGACACAAGCAGAAAATAGGTTTAACGCAGTCCAGTGTACATCCCTGCAAAAACTCACCTGTGTTTTAGGCCTCCTCCCAACAAGACCAGTGAATTTTTCTCAGTAAGGGTGAAGTTGCAATGAGAAGAGAAAATCGTATTTTGGAAGGGAGACAAGGAGGCACCTCTTGGCTGGAGACACACACACCGCGTCCCTCAAGCCTGGGAAGTCATCCTGTGTTGCCTCTGCAGAGGGAGCCAAAGGCTTCCAGACATTCACCCTGACCCAGCCACTAAGCCTATCACAGGCCTTGTGCCGCTGGCCAACTGTTGGGACCCAGCTTGTCTTCTGATCTAAGCCAAGGCACAACCCGTACCATTTCCACTACACCTCTGACTCTCTCTCTTTCAACTTCTATCAAACAATTGATGTTCTATAAGGAACAATTGATTTCCAATCAGATCTTTTCTAGAAAATCAAGATCACAAGATTTTTACATACAAAGGATAAAAGTGTTCAGTTAAATTTATCCTCAATAAGAGGAAAATGCATTTGGTCTTCTCTTATAACTAAATAAATATTAATTAAGAAATATGTCAAAGTTTTCTTTTCAAAACATTGAAGTCAGGCCAGGCACAGTGGCTCACACCAGTAATCCTAGCACTCTGGAGGCTAAGATGGGAGGATTGCTTGAGTTCAGGAGTTTGAGACCAGCCTGAGCAACTTAGCAAGACTCCATCTATACTAAAGGTAGAAAAAATCAGCCAGATGTTGTGGCAGGCACCTATAGTCCTATCTTCACAGGAGGCTAAGGGAGGAGATCACCTAAACCCTGGAGTTCGAGGTTGCCATGATGTAGACTGACACCACGGCACTATAGCCTGGGCAATAGAGGGAGACTCAGCCTTCTTTATAGGGTCAAGAGGTCTTCAAAGGCTATGTTGTCCCACTTAGTTATCAGAACAAGAGATAAGGCTGGGACCTGGAAACCAAAACTCCTGTGAGTAATACAGAGGGGAAGTTTCCTAAAGCAGGGGTACTCAATCTGGAGGCTATCTGCATGCTATGGGTTGCATGTTTATGTCCTCCCAAAATTCATAAGCCCTAACCCCCACTGTGGTGGTATTTAGAGGTGGGGCCTTCAAGTGGTAATTGGGGTCAGATTAGTTCATCAGGGTTATGAGTGAGAGATATAGTTCTCTGCCTTTTCCTGTCTCAATTTCTCTTCCCACCATTTAGCACTTTGGTCTTAGACTTCCCAGCCCCCAGAACTGTGGGAAATAAATATTTATTTACCCAGAAGTAAAAAAATCATTTTACCATAAGGACACTTGCACTAGAATGTTTATGGCAGCTCAATTCACAGTTGCCAAGATGTGGAATCAACTCAGTATCCTTCAACCCATAAATGGATTAATAAACTATGGTACTATACTATGGAATATTATTCAGCCATAAAGGAAATGGAGACTTTACATCTTTTGTATTTACCTAGATGGAGTTAAAGAACATTCTCCTTAGTAAAGTATCACAGAAAGGAAAAGCAAGCCTCCAATGTACTCAATACTAATATGAAACCAGTAGAAGAATAACAACATGTCTACATGAGAGAAAAACTGAATTAAACTCAAAGAGGGGGAGAAATGGGGAGGAAGGAGGGTATTGGTAAGCTTTTACCTAATGGGCACAATGTAAGGTATACAGGATACCTCTTGGGTAAAGGGCTCAACTACAACTTGGACTTTACCTAGCAAACACAAACAATGTAACCTAATTGTTTATACCCTCATATTAATCTGAAATTACAAAAAAATGTTTGTCGTTTAAGATACCAGTCTGTGGTACTTTGTTATAGAAGCCCAGCTCACTAAGACACTGTGGATATTTGGAATGCTTCAGGGGCTTTGCATACCCTTAAAAAATTTAACTAATATTTTTCAGAAAGGAGGCCATAACTCTGATCACAGATTCAAAGGACCAAATCTTTGGCCCCCCCAAAGATGACAGCCCTACTGACTTAGAGTGGCTCTTGCATTCTTATCCTATAGAATCACAAGAAACTTTAGGATTGAGGATCTTAGTCCTGGCTTTCATTCCCTACATGAAGACATGTCAGATCTCTAGGTGTACTAACAGACGTGATGAAGTAAGAAAGATTCAAGAGGACACACACCTTTTCTTTGTCCAATGTTGCTAGTGTCCATCTGAGAAAGTTTATTATCCACAATAAAATGTGAAATTTTACCCTACAATCCTCTGATGCACTCATACTGTGTGTCCTTTAAGCTTTTAATAACATCAACCTTAGCTTTCCACACCCTCCACCTCCATATTTTATGTATTCCAGAGCCAAATAGAACTTTTCAGTGGTTCATTGTGATGAATTTTCTATTTCACTGAGGCTATCTATAGAACAGACGATGCAACTTAGGAAAAAATGATAATCTGACTTCTTTTTGCATCATATAGACTGTAGAGCAAACACCGAGGGACCAACAAGAGTACTACTGCAACACAGAGGACAAATCTTTTCAGAAGAGATGAAGAGACTGGGCATGGAGGCTCATAGACTGCAATCCTAGCAATTTGGGAGCTGGAGGTGGAAGGAAAGCTTAAGGCCAGGAGTTTGAGACCAGCCTTAACAAGAGACCCGTCTCTATGAAAAATAGAAAAATTAGCCAGATGTGGTATCACACACCTGAGGTCCCAGCTACTCAGGAGGCTGAGGCCAGAGGATCTCTTGAGCCCAGGAATTTGAGGTTACAGTGAGCTGTGATGATGCCACTACACTCTAGCTGGGGCAACAGAGCAAGATTTTGTCTCAAAATAAATAAATAAATAAATAAATAATAACTGAAAACTACCATCCAAAGAGGGCCATGATTAACGTTTTGGTATATATTTTTCCAGGTTATTTTTCTAGGCATATGTAACAAAGGAAATATTTTTGAACTATCTTGATGTGATTTTCTCCTTGTATGTCACTACACCTCATTCTGGGTGAAGCATCTTTTTCCTTAGACAATTGGGATTCTCATAGTAGGAACGTAGAGTGAAGAAAGAGCCAAGGTTAGTTTTTTTACTGCAAAAATGAGATTTTTGAGTTTTAATTTTTGTTGTTGTTGCAGTTATTTAGCTATTGTTTAGCTGGCTCAGGTCAATTTCGAATCTGCCACCTTTGGTGTATGTGACTGGTGCCATAACCACTGTGCTATGGGCACCAAGCCAATTATGAGTTTTAAAAAGCAACCTTAGAGAATATAGAAAACAACTTTTTTAAATGACTTTATTTCCTGTTAACATAAGTAGAGGTAGAAGCAATCAACTAAATCACAGAGTTTTACTAAAAGCCAGGAGCAGAGAAATTTCAGGAAGTAAGAAGCATACTCAGAAGGGGAGGTTCAGCTCAGGCGGTTATGGGAAAAAAGAAGTAAATAGAGGAAGGGAGAACAGATAGTCAGACACGTGTATTCTGACCCCTACTTTCTGGAGGGGGAAAACATAGCAAACAAAGCTAAACAGCAGAAGAGGCTTTGCCTTGCTCCACAAAAGAAATCTGGGAGGAACTACAGCTCAGGAAGCTCCCATGAGGCCTGGGTCACCTAAACAACAATGACAACTGCAGCACCAACAACAAAATAGCCGGGCATTGTGGCGGGCGCCTGTGGTTCCAGCTGCTTGGGAGGCTGAGGCAAGAGAATCGCTTAAGCCCAGGAGTTGGAGTTTGCTGTGAGCTGTGACGCCAAAGTACTCTACCCAGGGCCATAGCTTGAGACTCTGTCATAAAGTAAAATAAAATAAAATAAAATAAAATATAATGAAATGAAATGAAATCAAATCAAATCAAATGAAATAAAATAAAATAAACACCTTAAACAAGCAGAAGATAGTTTGGTAGAAAGAGCCAGTGGAACAGATGCCTAAGTTCCCATACTCAATAGCCAATGACTTTAAGTAAGTCATTCCCTTGCTGTCTCACTGTATCCCTCTGTTAATTGAAGATATTGTCCTTACTACCTTACATGCTTGTCATGAGACTAAATAAGGAAAAATTCACAAAATCACTTAGAAGAGAAGGCAAAATGATTAAATACAATGTTTGCTCCTAATTTAATTTTCCTAATGATCTTTGACTAAAATACCACAATGTGGGGGTTTTTGCCCACTTCCATCCTGGTACAACCTTCCTTCCAAGTCTGTAACTACAGCACCCTCCCACCCCACCCACCACCTCAGCTCTGTCTAACTAAGGCAGCCACACTGCAGTCAATGATCTCCCAGGTAATACTTGTTTTGAAAGAACAGAAGGATTTTTATTTAGCTGACTTGTATTTCCTGGACACAAATGGAGAAAGGTCATTTAGAGACAGGAAAACAATAAGGGCATTTTCATTCCAACAGTGATTAAAGATCTTTAATCTTTTCCACTTTACCAATTAGCAAAACAAACAAATAAAAAAGAGGGGCTTTCTCCACTCACCAGTCTTCATTTACTACATAAACAAGCTGCTCTGCGTAGCCAGAATATCACCAGGTGAGGAAGGCACTGTGCCTTGATTCTTGACCAGGAGGCCTCTGGTGTCATGTTCTGGATATGTGGAAATTTATTCTAAAGCTTCAGAAAAACCCATAGCCTGCCTCCAGGGGTTTCACAATCAGAAGCAAGTATGAATAATTTTGCTGCTGTTGTTTTTAATCAAAGTCCAATTTAAGTACTATTTACTATGTAAGACAGATCTCTGAGAAGTATTTTCTTGAAAAATAAAAACTCTTTTTAATTTTTTTCTTTTTTTTATGAGACAGAATCTCACTCTGTCACCCTGTGTAGTGATGTCACAGTGTGCCATGGTGTCACAGCTCACAGTGACCTCAAACTCCTAGATTCGAGCAATCCTTTTACCTCAGCCTTGTGAGTAGCTCAGACTACAGGTGCCCACCAGTATGCCCAGCTAGTTTTTATATTTTTAGTAGAGACAGGGGTCTCTTGCTCAGGCTGGTCTTGAACTCCTCAGCTCAAGCAATCCACCCACCTCAGCCTTCCAGAGTGCTAGGATTACAGGCATGAGCCACCACTTCCGGCCAGTACTTTTTAATGTTGAACAATTATTCATTCACTCAGGAAATATTAAAAGAGTATCCTGTGCCAGGATCTGTGCTAAGCAATGGGATTCAGAAGTGTTCAGTTTAGTAAGGGAAACAGATATGTCAAACAAATCATAGGTAGATGTTTCATTTATATGCTCATTCTATACTTATTTACTGGATTTTAGATGTATCAAGATCTGTTCTAGATATTGAGAATATAGGAGTGAACAAAACTCTCATATTCCCAATATGGAGATGGAAATTACTGTTTTTTTTGTTTGTTTGTTTATTTGTTTTTGTAGAGATAGAGTTTCACTTTATCGCCCTTGGTAGAGTGCTGTGGCTTCACACAGCTCACAGCAACCTCCAACTCCTGGGCTTAGGCGATTTTCTTGCCTCAGCCTCCCGAGTAGCTGGGACTACAGGCCCCACCCACAATTCCTGGCTATTTTTTTGTTTTGCAGTTCAGCTGAGGCTGGGTTTGAACCCGCCACCTTCAGCATATGGGGCCGGCACCCTAGTCGCTGAGCCACAAGCGCCGCCCAAATGACATCCCTTTTTAACACCAGATGGAAAGAAGCAAATCATGAAACCAATGTTCCTGAGTCACCCAACAGAGAGCAAGTTTAGTTTTCTTGACACAATGGCCTCTGACACCAGAGCCCCAGAGAAGCAAAGGCACCCCAGGACCTGCTGTGCTGGCAGGGGTGACCCCACAGTAACTGGCTATAATAGGCCTCAGCCCAGAGACCCCACCACAGATCCTCTGATGGCTTCTTTTTCTGGGCTCGGGAAACACTAGTTAGTGTATACTTCCTTTTGTAAGAAAATTGCCAGCTACTTACAGTGAAGTTTACTGCTTTATTATGGCATAAAATCTTCTTGACAGAAGAAAGGGAAAAATAACTTTCCCTTTCACTATAGATAAAGAAGCTGAGCCTTTGTTTTGTGCATGGTGGACTTTATTGCTTTAAGGTCTGGTCCTTTGCTTTTATATTTCAAAGCTCAAGATCTTCTCAGAACTAAGCCTCCTGAGTAGCTGGGATCACAGGCACCTGCCACAATGCCCAGCTATTTTTTGTTGTAGTTTGGCCAGGTCCAGTTTCAAACTCCCCACCCTTGGCATATGGGGCCAGTGCCCTACTCACTGAGCCACAGGTGCTGCCCCCTAATTTGTCTTCTATTATTCTAATATCTGTATCTCACACTTTTGCCAAAAAATGGTTTTCCTAAACCATTTCTTATCTCCACTTTTCTACTGTTCTTTCCATCTGTAATATCAAATCCTGTATTTCCAAATCTTATCTGTCCTTCAAGGTCATCTGCTAGGTCATTCTACTCCAAACTAGGTTAGCAAATAATTTCTTCCTTTTAAAACTCACATACATTTTACAGTTATCGTATGGAATGTGTCTATCTACACTGCATGGTATTACATGTATTCCGGATAGAAAGTGGAATAAACACTTATTCAGTATCCACCCTGATAAATGTGTTCCAAGTTGCTGAACGACCAACAGCAGACAAGATACACAGAGTCTCTGAACTGTGGTGCAGACTGGCGTTAAACAAGTCATGGTCCCAGAGTCTTGAGCTTCTGGGGAAGGAGTTCTCACCACCTGATAAGATTTTAGCATCTCCAGAGGACAGTTAGTGAAAGAAACCAGATCAGAAAGCAGAGGGCAACACCCCTCCCAGACTGCTGGAGTCTCCTAGGCCAGTGTTCCTGGGAAACTTCCCACCCCTGTCCCTGCCAGCATTGGAGATAACCCCTGGTGGGAAGATCTGCAAACTTCTGCAGAAGACAATGACCCCTACCCCCACCCCACATTCCAGCTACACTGATGGGGTCAGGGGTTGATGAAAGCTTCCTGAGACTGTGGGAGCCCAGCTGCTCCTGCAAGACTCCACTCTGCTCTTTTCTCAATAAAGCCTCCCCATATTGCTGGGCTCCTCATCTTCCTACAGAGCCTCAGCTCACTCTGCCCCTGAGCCCCTCAGTCATATGGATTCTTTCTAAAGGAAAGAATGCTGCACTTCAAAAGCATATTACAAGAAGCAGGAAAGTAATTTAGGAGGGCTGTGCTTTTGCACATATTTAAGAAAGACAAATGGTTCTATATGACAACAAAAATTCCTTTGCTTATCTAGGACATAAGCCATTCATAATTACATGTGAAAAACAAGTCTGGGAAGGTTTAGGGCTGGACTCAGGAGGTGGAACTGAGCAAGCCAATTACTTCCATGCTTAGAGTTTATAACATGGACACAAATCAGATTAGTTTTTCAAAAGGGCACTTTACTCCAGCAGTGATATGGAAGATATCCTTTCTAGATTGTGATATTGTAATATCAAATATAAAACAAAGCTGGATTTAAGAAGAACTTCTTTGAAAGGATTATCTCAAGGGGCAGAGGCTGGGGTGGACAGGCATCACTGCAAGAGCAGAAGGTGGGTTACTGCAGGGGCAGGCTCTGACCAAGAGATGAGCATGTGTGTTCAGAGTCAGGCACAAAAGGCTTCTCTTCCACCCAGAGGTGCCACCTGAACTAGAAAGAAGCAGATGAAGGAGGAGGGGTCTGACAGAAGAGTAGATCAGAGGACAGTTTACTCTGAGGCTGACTGTCCTCAGGAGGCCACACACGGGAGGAACTATTGCAGGTTCAAGGTGAAGGTGGATCCAAGGTCACGATCCTGCAGAAAGAGCATTTTAACCAAAGTATAACTAACAAGCATTTCTTTCCTATTGTTCCCTGAGGATAAAGAGTTCAGCAAATCATTTATGGGGCAAGGACAGGCCTTGCAGGATCTGTGACTGCTCTTGTAGGTGAGGAAGCCACGCGTGAGCCTGGTCTGGTCACATGGGAAGGCCAGATCTGCAGTGAGTCATCTTCTGCAACACGAAAGTGGAAAGAGATTTCTTTAACCTTTCCAGAACACAAGGCTCAGGTGAAATTCATATTATCAGTAATGATGAAAAGTCAGATGTCAATCATCTGTCCCCCTTGAAGTTCAAGGTGACCTCTACAGCATGCTGAGCCACAGAGCCTGAGTGCAGACCTGGCAGTGGGCCTGTCTTGTCTGCTAATCATAAATTGAGCAATACAGGGCAATTATTTTAAATACCATTTTTACTATAAAAGATATCAACACTTCTCTCTCTCACTGAGTGGAACAGGCCAAGCAAGCACACTTTGTATATTGCAAAACATTGCACTTGGGGTTGCTGTTATTTGTGTGAAATGAATGTTGGCTGAACAGTGAGTGAGGTGGACAAGGAGGGGACGGGGACCTCCCTGAACACTGCTGCCCTCTGGCCCGTCCTTGCCTACGCATCTTGCCCAGGTAGGAAAGAACAATTCAGGCTTAACTTGTCAGAGACAGAAAGTTACTACCCCTTATCTACTTAATTACCAAAAGCCTGGCTGTGATAAGGGATATTTATGGAGAAGTGTTTGAAAGGAGTAAATTCTATCTGTCCTTCTGAATATTTAAGTGGCTGCCTTTGGATCAGCCAGTCCGTCAAAGTGCTGTGGAGACATAAACGGAACCACTTGTCTCTCCTGGAGCAGCAAGGTGCTCTTGTCAGCTCCAGCAAGGTAAGCCTCGTGCGGGAGAGTGGAGTGAGTCAGAGCTCTGGCTCGAGACCTGGGGCAAACCTGCCTTTGAACCCTGTTCTGGCACTTCATTACTGTGACCTTGAATGATTTATTTCACCTCCTTAGGCACTATCTATAAATAGGTCTCACTGGGTACTTTCTCATAGAGTTCCTGGAAGATTATATACAATTATAAATTGAAAAGTTTATCACAACTTCTGGAGGCAATAAATCTCTTTTAGGGTTTGTTTTCAGCTGAAAAATACATTCCGAACTCTGTAACCTTAGAACCTCCACAGCCAAGTCTGTGCAAGTAATCTTTTCTTTTGGCCATAGAGGATCAAGAAACAAGTTAACATTGCCCCAGTGATGGCTCTCAGCAACGGACAGGAATCTGTACCCAGAGGGGTGAGACAATTGTCCATCTCTTGGACATGCTAATCAATGGAGGTAGAGAGTCACCCAACTCCACTGGCCCTGGGAACCAGGGACTAATGGGAGGCAGACAGGGAGAGAGGGAAAGAGCAGTGTGGGGAGAAGACAAGTCCCTCATAGCTTTTTATTTGGGACTTTAGTTCTTTCCACTGCAAACTTGGATTCCCAACTGACCTCATGGGACAACCATATGTCTCATTTTAGAAGGTGTATGTTTTGATGACATAAACATCAATTATTTATTATTTTCATGGGACAGTGGCAAGTTGTATCAGAATAAGACTAAACATAGACGGAAAGCCCAGCAAGGTGGCAGGTACCCAGAGCCCACTTGGGAGCTCCAGGCTGCAGTGACCCCAGTCACACCTGGGGTCAGACACTGCACTGCGGGCAACAGAAGGATCCTGCCTCCTAAAACATGAAAACAAAACAAAAACCGCTTAGAAGTAGGTACTCAAATGTCTCTCTCCCATTCCTGACCTCCATTTATCCGAGTAGTTCCCATTTTTCATCCCTGTTAGATAACTGTTCTTCTTAGTGCTTTTATACAATAATACAATAATGCCTTTTTTGTACATTATCCATTATGTATGACAGTATTTCAGGGTTTCGATAGCTATACATTTAAGCTTCTTCATTTTTAAAAGTATTTGTACTATAAAGCATTTATTGGAGTTTACTAATTGATTTTCGATTATTTTCTATCTTTTATTAACATACAATGCTGATATGAATAATCTTGTAAATGTATTGTTTTACATGTGTATAGGAGTATCTATAAGATAATTCCCACAAATATAATTGCTGGATCAAAAGATATATTAGTTTAATTTTGCTAGATATTGCTAAATTGCCTTTGGAAAGACTTGTAATAAAGTATTATCATTGTTTAAAATATTTTGTCAATATGATAGAAAAGTGATATACTCATCATGGTTTAACCTGGCATTTCACTATGAATGAAGTTGAGCTTCTGCTCATGTTCAAAAGCCATGTGTGTTTCTTTTTATTTAATTTTCCCTTATCTTTTTCAGTTATTTATTCATTTGTTGGTATTTTCCTAATTTATTTTTTGAGCTATGTTTATACTAGAAAGATTACCCCTTAGTCCATATTAAGAGTTCAAATATTTTTTGTTTCACTTTTCTTTTGACTTTGCTTATAATTCTTTCTCAATGCAGAATATATTGATTTTATGTAATCAGAATTATCTAAGTCTGATTTTGAGTTCTAGATAGAAAAGTCTTCCTTACTCCAAGTTCACCAAAACCAAAAACAAAACAAAGGAAGAAACAAAAAACTGGATTGTAGCCAAGCAGGAATTTTCCCTTTTGAGAGACTTGGTCTGGCTCTCATCCTAGTCCAGGGGTTAGAGTGTGGTCACATAATCATAGCTCACTGCAACCTTAAACTCTTGGTCTCAAGCGATCCTCCTGCCTCAGCCTCCTGAGTATCTGGGACTATAGGAATGTGACACCACATCTGGCTGATTCTTGGGTTTTTCGGGGTTTTTTCTCCCTAGGTAGAGTGCTGTGGTCTCATAGCTCACAGAAACCTCAAACTCTTAGAATCAAGGGATTCTCTTGACACAGCCTCCCAAGTAGCTGTGACTATAGGGGCCCACTTCAATGCTGTTTTTAGAGATGGGGTCTCACTCTTGCTCAGGCTGGTCTCTAATCTGTCAGGTCAGACAACCCACCCATCTGGCCTCCCATAGTGCTAGCGTTACTGGCATGAGCCACCATGTCCGGTCTGGTGCTCATTTTTTACCAAGTATATTAGGATTCTGTCTGTTTCCTTAGGTGACTCTCAACCTAAGGAACTTCCTTTAGAATTTTTTGCCAGGCAGCGTCCGAACAACAATTTTTGGTTCTATTTGTTTAGCAATGTCTTTAATTCACCCTCCTCTTTGACAGGTAGCTCTGGGGTTACAGGACTTCTCACTGACAGTGGCTCTTCTCACTGTGGGTCGAATGTGATGCCCCGTTACCCAGGGGCAGCATTATTCTGATGAGATGGCAGGTGTTGTGTAGCTGGACTTACTGTGTGTGTGACAGGTGATTTTTCTGTCCATGCTTCACCACCCCCCTTCTGCTTTCAGCTTCAGCCTGTCAGGGTTTGATCTTATGATCGCCTGCTCTGAATTCACTGAGCTTCTTAGATGGAGGTGGTGGTGATAGCTGTACAAAACTGGAAATCAACTAGAAATGCTAAAGAAGTGTATGCCTTAAACAGTTAAAGTGGTGAATTTTGTGGTATGTAATGTTTTCCTCAATTTTTAAAAAAAAAATCAGGCTCTGAGACAGATTTGACCTAGAGGTCACAGTTACAGTATAAATGGATTGCCTACATATTTCAAATAGTAAGAACTGTTATTTAATCATTTACATTAGAAATGTATCATGTTTTAATAATATACTATGCAATTATATGAATATGAAAATCATGAGGAATTTTTCTATTTATTGAATGATAATAGCACAAATTGTATTTTGCTATCTACATGATTGATTTTAGTTTTTTGACAAATGAATGAGTTTTCTCAGAAACCCATGAGGCAGGTCATGCTGTGACCCTCACTGTCACCCATTTGAGGAAGCTGAGGCACACGGAGGTGGCGACGCCCCCCCCCCACTCCATGGAACCCTGCGGGGACAGCTCAGGGATGCAAGGGTTTGGGATGGAAGCTCTCTGGTGCGCGGGTCACGCTGCGCTGACCCTGCTCTCTGGGATTTAGTTATTTTCAAACTGGAACAGAATTCCAGAATGGGCAGCTCCCCATTCTTATATCTGCATGTTAGTTGTAACTTTATTATAAATATGTAATTTAACTCAAGAGAAACGTTGTTGCAGTCTGTGTCCCTGCATAACGAACCGACCTGACCTGAGCGCGGGCTCTCACTGGTGCGTCTGGGCTCGTGGTGTGTCCCTTCCACGGCCTTTCTCCTGTGGTTACCTCCCCAGTGCTGGAGTCCTCAGTGATCTGGAGATCACTCACTCACTCACTCGCGCACCCAGGACTGGGCATCACCGCCCAGACTACCAGTGGATGGAGCCAGGATTTCTTGGGCCTGTCTTTGACTCTCTCCACCTCGCAGGGACCTCCACACAGAGTTGAGGAGGTGTGGGCGGCAGTGACAGCGACAGGGAGAGACGGGGACAGAGGCCTACACAGGAACGCCGTGCTGCCCACGGGGGCAGGGCCTCGGATGGCCAGGCACATAGTGTCCACTGCATCGTCTGTATCAGGACAGCCAGGGGTCAGCCAAAACAAACATCAAGGGGGGGCTCATGACCAGACAGAAAGATGACAGATTTGCACTTGTGCCTCCAGGTCACCACAAATGTGACCTTTCCAAGAAGGCAGCAAAGGTCACTGAATAATCATAAAATTCATTATGTGTCTAAATGGTTAAAAAAAAAATCATAAAAATTGTCCGAAATTTTACGTCTACAACCATTGAACTATTTAAAGGCATTGTGATATTTGTGTATAAATATCTTGAATATGAAATAAGGGTCCTAAAATCAGGCCCTGGGTGGATAAAATAGAGGATATGACAGAAATTTAGTCAATCTAAGATTTTTGAATTATGTTAATGAATTGACACTATTATATCAAATCTTAGAACTTCCTGTCTTGAATCAATATGACTATTTTACTAATTAATTTTAAGCCACACAAATTTTTACTTGAAAATATTTTGAAAAGTCAAACACTGCAGAAATTTACAGGACAAAATTTCAAATTTCCACACTTGGAATTCTACGTATTCTTCCAAATTGTTGACAGTTTGCACAAATTTTATGTTATTTCAAAGAAGACTCTGTGTGTGTTTTCTTGGAACGTGCTTTCTTCTTTAGCAATGTGACCTGGAGAATGTTGAGTGATGTCCCTGTGATCTCCCTGTTTCTCTGTTACGGCTGCACTCACACAGCCATCTGAGGCGTGTGTGTTCATGGAGGGCTCATCCTGTTGATGCAGGTGCTCAGAAGCCTGGGCTCACTGCACCAAAGATTCCTAGATGCAGAAATTCAGCATCAGATCCTGTATTCAAATTTCATATTAAAGAAGAATTCCAATTATACACTCTCAAAGATATTTTTCTCAGGTGTTAGTAGGTTACACATATTCTCTAGAATAATACATTATTGACATAATTTCTGTCTTCCTAAGCATCAATGATTTTGTCACCTTTTGTATGTACTGACCATATTTACTTTGAATTATCTGTTAATAATCTCTATATGTTATCACATTGTACTATTTGTCTTTTTCGGTTGGTGATTTGCAAGAGTTTGCACTATAGAATGGATCCCAATCTTTTGTCAAGTGTTGTAGGATAGCTTTAATGTAAATTCATTCAAGCTTCTAAGCATAAAACAATATTATTGACTATGGCACTGTATTAGTTCTGTTTCTCTTTAAACACTGGTAAGGAATATTCTTTTATAAACACTTCCTATAACTCACTTAACAGCCACATTTTAATACACACACACAGGCACACACACTCAACTATATATGAAACCTTATTTTTATTGAATCATGCCTTAAACTGGAGAATATCTGTTGTGGGACTTGATTGACAGTGACACTTGTTACCAAAAAAGACAATCAAGTCTGTGTTAACCTGGATCAATTTAATTGTAAGTGCTTCCCTGCTGTGAAGGAAAAGGCACTTTATGGATCCCAGCTCCAGATCTGGGACCCAGCTACTCCTGCTTCCCCTGCTTCCTTGGGGTAGCAAACTTCCGGTAGCAGAGCAGACCGCCCTTTGTGAGGACGAGCATCACAGCTGCCCCGCAGGCCAGCAGGAAGCCAATCACGTCCAGGGAGTGGTACTGGGCCCAGCTGAGGTCGTGGGCTGCAGCTCGCAGGTGCTGGGCTCCTCCGTGGCGCATGACGAACTC
>CAUYON010014224.1:0-30542 GCA_963573935.1 Arctocebus calabarensis
GGCCCGGGCCTGCCAAACAATGACAACTACAACCAAAAAATAGCCAGGCATTATGGCGGGCACCTGCAGTCCCAGCTACTCGGGAGGCTGAGGCAAGAGAATCGCCTAGGCCCAGGAATTGGAGGTTGCTGTGAGCTGTGACATCACAGCACTCTACCCAGGGCAATAGCTTGAGTCTCTGTCTCAAAAAAAAAAAAAAAATCTCCATGCTGGAGCGGCTTATATACAAGCTGGCATAAACTGGTGTCATCACATCCCACTGTAGCCTCAAACTCTTGAGCTCAAGTCATCCTCCTGCCTCACCTTCCCAAGTAGCTAGTACTACAGGTAAACAACCCCAAGCCAGGCTAATTTTTCTATTTTTTGTAGAAATGGCATCTTGCTCTTGCCCAGGCTGATCTTGAACTCCTGGCATCAAGGGATCCTCTGGCCTTGGCCTCCCTAAGTGCTAGGATTATAGGCAACTGCATCCAGCCATCCACCACTTTTTTTGATCATGTGATGTATGTACCAGTATGATTTCTCATTGTTCTTGCTTGTGTACCCTGCACTTTGCTCCAAACATGTAATGATGCTCACTTACTTCATGGATTACTAATTTCACCTCTAGAAGAATTCCTGACCCCGTCAATTGAAGGGGCAGATTTCCTCCTGCCTCCCAATTGACATCCTCTGTAACAATTTTCCCTTCTTGACAATCCTTATAGTCTCAGTGATTGTCTTTACTTTTTTTTTTTTTTTTTATAGACAGAGTCTTACTTTATCACCCTCAGTAGAGTGCTATGGCTTCACGACTCATAGCAACCTCCAACTCCTGAGCTTAGGCGATTCTTTTGATTTAACCTCTTGAGTAGCTGGGACTACAGGTGCCTGCCACAACACCCGGCTATTTTTTTGCTGCAGTTTGGCCGGGGCCAGGTTTGAACCCGCCACCCTCAGTACATGGGGCCGGCGCCCTACTCACTGAGCCACAGGTGCCACCCTCAGTGATTATCTTTCTATATGGCAAGCAACTGAGCCTAGGGGGAAGAACCCTTTATGGGTTCATTAACAATGTCTCATCATAAGACCAGGCAAATAAGAGTCACTCCATTCCATCTGGCACCTGCTTTAAGGAAGACATTTAAAGAAGTAATTAGCGGGTCTGGCTGGAGGTTCTCTCATGTTCTGCAATAGCAGGAGAAACCCTCTGAAGTGGAACAGATTCAGGAAGGCTGGAATGTGTTTCACTCAGTTTTTGTGGGTCCTGGGCCGTGAACCAGGCATTAATGGCCAAGCCAAGCCCATGGTCATCTGGGAGGACAGTGGCATGGACATACTTCTGTTGCCACATTCAGAGTGGTGATGAATCTGCTCTTCTTTCATCACCAGGGGCACCAGAGTGAAGTCAAGAGTTAACAGTATTTGATTCTTGTGGCTTTTAGTTCACCAGTTTGTTGGATGAATGAACAAATTCAAACTCAAGGATTTTGCTGGTTCTCCTTGGCCTGTGAGAGAATCAAGTCAGCAGGAGAGTATTCCTGCCCACAGTCTGTTCCCTAAAAAGAGAGCCAGCTCCCTGCCCACCCTGCTCGCTGCTGCAGGTCCCTGGAGCCCACAGTCCTCAGGGTGAAAACAGCACTACTCCAGATTCTGAGGAAAACGTGTTTACATCCACCAGAAAATTCCAGCTGGTTCCTTGTCCTTCCACCATCTGGCAATGCATGCTGATTTTGTTCTGCCTCCTCAGACTGGAAGGAGATCCAGTGGCCTGGATCTCTGGTGGCCCCAGGCAGGAATGACACTGATGAAGTGTCCACTGAGAGCCTAAAGCTCCTTGAGTCCCAGGAAAGAATCTTGGGGGATGTGATCCCCTCTGTGTTTTCCTTTCAGAATAAGCTGTGAGTTGATATTTGTTTTTTTAAGCCCTGCCAGAGTAAGAAGTTGTCATAGTTGGCATCCTGTTTGGTTTCGTTCCCTCAGTGAAGACACTTATGAACATCCAACTGACAAGTTTAAACTTTTTTCAAGCACTGATAAGGCCGGGCATGACAGCTCACACAGAATCTCAGCACTTTGGGAGGCCGGGTGGGAGGATCACTTGAGCCCAGGGGTTTGACACCAGCCTGAGCAAAATAGCAAAATCCCGTCTCTGAAAAGATTTTTTAAATTAGCCAGGCCTGGTGGCCCACACCTGTAACTCAAGAGGATGAAGCAGGAGGATCAGCTTGAGCCCAGGAGTTCAAGGCTATAATCAGCTTAGATTGGGCCACTGCACTTGGAGTAACACAGCAAGATCCCATCGCCAAGAAAAAAAAAACCAGCACTGATAGAATTTAGGGTTTCACCTTTTGTGTCTGGATGGTTTTAGGGAGGTGGAGAGAGAGAGAAAGAGAGAGAGAGAGAAGACAGCAGCCTGGCCTTACCCAGGGCAATAGCTTGAGTCTCTGTCTCCCATCTCAGCCTCCCAAAGTGCTAGGATTACAGGTATGAACCACCACAGCTGGCCTAAATTTTTTTTTTTTTTTTTTGAGACAGAGCCTCAAGCTGTCACCCTGGATAGAGTGCCATGGCATCACAGCTCACAGCAACCTCCAATTCCTGGGCTCAAGCGAGTCTCTTGCCTCTGCCTCCCAAGTAGCTGGGACTACAGGAGCCCGCCACAACGCCCGGGTATTTTTTGGTTGCAGCCGTCATTGTTGTTTGGCGGGTCCTGGGGCTGGATTCGAACCCGCCAGCTCAGGTGTACATGGCTGGCGCCTTAGCCCATTGAGCCATAGGAGCCAAGCCAGGAAGAGAAGGTTTTCATGTGAATACAGGAACCTAAGGAGCGGGAGGGAGCGTGAGAGACTCAACAAGTGCTCAGCAAATGTTCATTCCTCTCTCCTTGTTTCATTCTTCAAGTGGAAGAACCTACTCTGTTTATATATTACTCCCTTAGTGCAAGATGTTGTCTTTTCAATATTTTTTCTATGTTCTTTAAAAATTTGTTTTTAATCTGTGTTAAAGGAAATCCAAAGAAGACTTTACTCAGGGGCTATTAAAACCTAAAGGCTTATTTTGTTTTATTTTATTTCATTTTATTTTAGTGTCTGCTGAACTGTCCCAGGCGCTCAGTGCCGTAGCTAACAATCAAGCATCTCCCAACCCTGTGCAAGGTCTACCAGTTGTTCACTTGACGTCCCCACTGCAACTCTCCTTTCCTAGGTTGTATTTTTCCAGCTTCAGGAATTAACATAGTACGTGTTTATAACTCACATACAAACAACAATGCAGGATACCTTGCACCATTTTCGAAATCTCTTTCTCTTTGCCTCCTCCATCTGTTTGTCCTGTGCTCTGAACTCCATCTGCATTGGCTTCTTTGGACTCTGATCATTACTTTCACTTTGGGTTCTCTTTTCCCACACAAAGCACTGGAAAATATTTAGAGCAGAAAGTCAGGGGATTATTGCCTTTGTCTTATTTGCATCTCTTTTATCTTCTCTACTAAATGGCTATTGTCTGATATCTGAAAGCAACAGTTTCCCATATTTTGCCCATTTTGTTAGCTGTCATGTTGGAAGGGCTGGTCATACAGCATTTAGTCTGATTTGATTTGTAGCAAAGGTCTTGAAAAATGCCTTTTAGTGGTTGTTATTGAAAGGTATAACATTCTTTTGTTTTTAAATAAAACGTTTATGTTTTCACTATGTTTCTCAGAGCACCATTTACTAAAATAATCACTATTTGCATAGGAATTGATATTATACTAAATAAGCAATATTTTCACAACCTGAGAGACATCATTCTCTACACATTAGTTGACTTCTAAGTCTAAATTGTACAAGGAAGCATTTTAAAACATATTCAGCTGTATTGATCTCAAAAATATAGTAATTTTCCTTGAATTTTTAAAAATTTAAAGCTGATGAAGAGCACTCTTTTTTTAATTCAAACTATCTTTCATTAACTTTATCGATGTCCTTTCTTGCTGAAACAACAAAAGTAATTCACATTATTAAGTGTGATTTTTTGTGAATATCTAGATGTGTATGTGTGTATGGATGTATACTGACCAATGTATATATAGAAAATATGGCGCACTGCCTGGGTGAAGGACGCAACTACAACTGGGACCTTACCTGACAAACACATACAAGGAAACCTAATTATACATATATGCCCTCATATTAATCTGAAATTAAAAAAAAATAAAAATTTCAACACACTGAAGTATTTTTAATAATTTTTTAACTTGAACATATACTTGTTAACATGTACTCTCCACCTATACATTCATGTTTTCACAAGAAAAATCATCCTCCATACTTGTTTCACAGTCTTTTTTTCCTCCATGAACAATATGCTTTGCATACCTGAGGGCTGTCTGGAGAGTATTGAGCCATGTATGTCTGTGTTTTCATAGTACACAGCTGGACACTTTCTGGACAGCCTTCATGTGGGTATACCTCTAAAGAATAATTTTAATTGGTAGAATATTATTTCCTTGTTTAAAGTAGAACTTATTTAACCAAGCATTTATTGTTGTTTATGTATATAGTTTCAAAATGTTTATCAATGTTTATCACTTGAAACCATGCTGTGGTAAAGATTTTTACTTTCCCTTTTGTTTAATTTCCTTATTTTTCTTCCCTTCAAGATATAGAAGAGAATTCTAAATAAAGATGATATTGCATATTGGCTCACAAACTGACTCTTATTGCCCTCTATATTTCCTTCTTCACTGAGGTATTTGAGAAGCTATATTGACCAGATTCTAGGGTTCTACATTGTGTCAGAGTTTCCATGAGGGAAAATAGGTTTTTAGAGGGGAAGATGGAAGCGTGAAGCTGAGGTGGTGGCAGTCGGCCAGGAGATGGGTCAGAGCAGCAGTAGCGTTTAGCTCTACTGGACTATCTGTGGTGCACTTTCTGTTTCCAGGCCCATGATGCATGGATACTGAGTGATGTGCGGTAGCAGCAGCTACATTTCACGTGGTGCAGTTCTTCAGATTGTAGGCATATTTCCCAGCTGGATTGCAGTAGAGTTTATGGCATCCCAGCTGGTTCCTTAGTTCTTCCTGAGATTCTGTATGTGAATTCCTCATAATAAATCTCCTTAGGCTGAAACTAGCTACAATAGATACAGGAATCTAGAATGAAGAGGGTCATGCTTTGGAATTTCTAGGCTTTTGAATACATTTTGCTAAATCTCCAAAATATTTGTTAATATTTTTATTCTGAGAAGAAGCATACAACACTTTTGAATTTCTTGAGGCTTACCACCACTAGGTATTATTGTTTACAAAAAAATTGAGAGGGAGAGACACAGATTGAGAAGCTACTTCATACACATAGCTCTGTACCTCGGTACTGTACTTGAACTCATTGAAGTCTTTTATTTTTCAATATCCTATTTATACTAATTAATGTTATTTTTTAAGACTTTTTTTTTTTGAGACAGAGTCTCAAGCTTTCATCCTGGGTAGAGTTCCATGGGGGTCACAGCTCACAGAAACCTCAACTCTTGTGCATAGCAGTTCTCTTGCCTCAGCCTCCCAAATAGCTCGGACTACAGGCACCTGCCACAACACCCGTCTATTTTTTTGTCACAGTTGTTATTGTTGTTTAGTAGGCGCAAGCTGGGTTCGAACCTGCCACCCTAGGTGTATGTGGCTAGTGCTGCAACCACTGAGCTATGGGTGCTGCCCAAGACTCTTTAATGTCACATATTAAGTACGTCCTTTGTGCATATGTTATACAGATATTATCTAATTAACTAGCATAAAACTCAATGATTCCAGCATTTAACTATTAACTTGTTCTACAGAATGATGTCAGCAAAGCTTAGTAGGTCAAGTACTTTACCCAGGATTCATAGCAAATAAATGGAATTGTAAGAATCTAAGTCCAGGTAATTTGACCCAGTAGCTCATTTAACTCCACCTCATCACCTCTCCTGTACAGTCATCTGCCAACCTTTACAGTACTTGTCTGTGATGCATGTAATTTATAAATTATATACAATTTTCATACCCTTATTTGTTTGTGATACACAAGCAATTTATAAGTAAACATATATATAATGTGTGTGTATATATATACATATATATATATATATATATAAATTTGAACTTATCACGGGTGTTAGTGCTTGAGACTGTTTTGCTAAACATAAGCCCTTCTTTATGAAAGTAGCTTCACTCAAAGATAAATCAGCATAGCTTCTGATAACTACCTGCTATGTACATACAGTCAAACAAATTATGAACATATTTTTGAAAAATATAATTTGCATACAATTAACTGTGTAAACCCCATTCTTGTTTATGAGGAGTATAAAAACATTGATAATGATGATGTAAAATTAAGCCAATAGAATGTGAAGTGTTTCTAACTTGTCCAGAACCCTAATGAATATAAAGATTTCATCCTGGCACTGAACATCTAAAAACATGAGTCTTTTTATTTTTTTTTGGTTTAATCTCCCTAGGGAGTACAGAGATAGCTGCATACTAATGATGCAAAGTCACTTAGTCCACCTTGCACTGTTTACAGAACACATGACTTTTGTTCACTTAGATGCAGTAGTTGAGAGCAAACAGGAGCAGAAGCCGCAGTCACCAGCATTCTGGGGCAAGGTAGTGCATGCCTTCCCTCTGCGCCTGTAACTGTTTCAGTGCTGAACTGATTATGTTAAGCTTATTAAATGAAAATGGATGGATGTAACTGAGGAAACCCTGCGTAGTTTCTGAGTTGCCTCTTCTAATTGGCATCTTGGAACCAGGCTTCTCCTACCTGAGTCAGCCTAAAATCTAAGTTAAAATGAATGTCAAATATAACAATTGACGTTTTTCTCAAGTGAAGTATCCATTTTCCAGGCAGTTAATAACTTTCTCTTCTTGGCTTCCTTAGCACCTTTTGTTTATTTCATTTACTACCGTTACTATACTCTTATTTCATGAATATGTTGTTTTTACCCTGTAGATATTGTGCTTCTGGAAATGTTTTGTATACTTCAGCACCTTGCTTAGTAGCTGCTATTGTGAACTAAGAAATGAATATATCAAGGAACAAATAAACATTTCTCATGTGCAAAGAAGTAGCTTCTAGAAACCTTTCTCTAGCCCTGAGAAAGAAAAAATAAATTACCTAAAGAAAAGCTCGAGACTTTTCCAACATTTTCTAGGACATGTTTCTTCATAAGGGTTTACACACATACATAACACAGAGCTAAAACCAATGCTACAATCTAATGTATTTAGTTAAAGAAAATTGGCAAACTATTATTGGAGTCTGACCACAGATGAACGTGGTCTTATTGGAAAGGTAATTTTCATAAACAAAAGAACAAAATATTGACACATCAGAAACATGATAGGGCGTCTGAGCTGCAGTTTTCTAATTTGTGAAATGATGATAATTGACTTTGGACACATTTGTCTCCTAAAGTTGATATAAGAAATAAATAAGAAAATATGTGAAAATCCTGATTAATAATTAATTAAAGAGTAGAGCATTAGTTTCTGTTTTGCTAGTGACTGATGTAAAATATGGCATTTAAATTTCCTGACATTGTCCATGCAGAGAAAGGGATAAAAATAACTATTTCTGTGGTGGTTTTATCAATTCAAGGATTTCAATTGACCCAATGAGACTTTCTCCCATGTTTATATTGGTGCCGAGACTCCCAGAGGTAGTAAGCTTAACTTATAAAGAATAAGGCTGATAAAGTAGACGGTATTAAGATTGCTAGCTGAATCTATTTTTTCCTAAAATCACCAACTGACTAATGATTGCAACATAGCTGACAGATTTACCGTAAATTTTTTAGGGCCAAGTGTCTTTTGACCTAAGCATGCACACAGAAACCTGCATATTCAATGATCCATAAAAAGAAAATGTTTATTGATTCCATGAGGGGACTTTTGCTTTTAAATCAATCCAAATAAAATTTTATTTGGGAATTATTCTATTCCAAGTGTTAAAATCCTAGCTAGACAAATAAAAATCAGTAAGATAGTCATTTCTCTTAAGGAATTCAAAGTCTAGTGGGAGAAATAAGGTAACGTTTTACAAAAAAAATATTGCTTCAGCTAAAATATCTGACAATCACAAGAGTGAGATAGAGAACTGTTGCTTAGGCTCTTCTGGCACTGTGTGGTTACCAAAAACACGGCATTTATCACAGTGAACTTTGAATGTAATAAATATTTATAAAATATTTATAATTACTCATAAATATTTTTAAGTCTGAACATATGGCTAAATTGGAATTACTGGATATATTTGATTTTTTTCTTTTTTCCTTTTTTATTATTAAATCATAGCTGTGTACATTAGTGCAATCAAGGGGTACAATGTGCTGGTTTCATATACAATCTGAACTGTTTTCATCAAACTGAATAACATAGCCTTCATGGCATTTTCTTAGTTATTGTATGGAGACATTTGTATTCTGCATTTAGTAAGTTTTGCCTGTACCCTTCTAAGATGCACTGTAGGTGTGGCCCCACCAAGTACCCTCCCTCCACCACAGACTCACCCTCCCCTCCCCTCCCTTGCCCTTTTCCCCATATTCTTGTGCTATAGTTGGGTTATAGCCTTCATGTTTGATTGTTTTTAGATTAGATGTAGGAGTTCCGCAGTGGGATATGTAGTCTATTTATTCTGAAATTTAATCTCTCAGTATCAGTGATCATGGTAATAGTAACCACCCTCCCTATTTGGATCTTTCTGATGATACCAGTGTGCCAGAAAATTATCTGTCACCCAAGCTAAAAATATGGGACTTGCAAATGCCATAGCACCCCCTTCTTAAATTCCAAGACATATTCTGCCGTAGAAGTCTGAAACCACAGGTAGTAAGAACTCTCTCTCTCTCTCTATGTATATATATATATATATATATATATATATATATACATACATAAAACACTATGTTTTTTTTATGGAATAATTGAGACAGCTATAAAGTGACCAACAGGAGGGAAGCATATACAGCACAGATACCCTGGATGAAAGAATGATTCATGTCACAGGTGGGACAGAGAAGGATGGCAAAGGATTTCATCAAGGTCTTCAGAAGATGTGTTATTTAAAACTTACTTCTAAAATTATCTGTGTGGCGCCTGTGGCTCATAGGAGTAGGGGTCCTGCCCCATATGCCAGAGATGGTGGATTCAAACCCAGCTCTGGCCAAAAACTGCAAAATAAATAAAATAAAATAATCCATTTACTACTTCCAGTCCAGAGTTAACTGAGACCCTTGTAAGTGAATCTTCAGATAAAAAGGAATACTGTGTCATCTCTCTACCAAGCAATCACCAAGTCCTGTTGCTTATAGATTTTGATATTTCCCATATTTATTCTTTCCTTATCATAGTTACATGTGTGTCCCAATCTTACTGAAACTGTCTTGATGTCCTCTGGACACTCTGCCCCTAAAGAATGCCATCTATAAAAGGAAAGTCGGACCATATCTTCCCTGGGTTTACAACTCTTCAGTGGCCTGTCATCATCTTTTGAGTAAAAATAAATTCTGTATCAGCTTACAGGCTCCTTCATGGTTTAGTTCCTTTTATTTTTATTTTTACCTTTATAATCCACTACTCATCTTTCACAAAGGATGTACAACAACAAAAATACATTGAAATTCTTAAAAGAAACCTTAAAAGAAGATATTTCATGCTTCTAAGATTTTCTAAAATCTGTTGCCTATTCCTGTAATTCTCCCCCTGTGCCCCTCTCTATTGCTTGAGTAACTTCTACTTATTCTACAAAATGAAACTCAGATATCATCCTCATTAATACCTTCTCTCATTTTCCTCACCCCGAAGATGTTGTAGAAGAGATGCTTTTGACCCTTAGCAGGTTGTTCATCTTTCCATCTGAACACTGAAGTTTGGTAAGTAAGACTGAGACTATGAACATAAACTTATATAGATCAAACTCTCTCTCTTTTTTTTTTTTTTTTTGGAATTTGAAATATGATATTAACCTCTCCATCGAGTTCCTTTCTGTTACCAAAATGCAGTTAACAATGATGGCTAATTCATCAGTTTTTTGTGAAGATTGCATGATATTATATGAGTAAGGTCTTTAGCAAAGGACTCAACACATAAGAAAGGCTCTGTAAATATTGCTTATTTCACCAGCGCTTACCAAATCAAAGTAAAATCATTCCCTACTATTTTGATCTGTAAACATCGAGACTTTGGGTGCCCTGCTCTCTTCTTCTGCGTATCTCCAGGAGTAGACCCACTGCCCCAAACGTGGTAATCACTAGTGGTTTGCTAAACCAAAGCAAGCCTGTTGAATTGACCGTATCTTTTATAAACACAATTATGGATAGCACATGGCATGTACGTGGATGCATAATGAAATGAAGGGAGGAAAGTGTTCAGTTAAATATCTAAGACCTAGCTGGTGATATTACTAGATTTTATGAGAGTAAATCCTTTGTTATATCTGCCCTAGCACAGCACATTTTCGGCATGGAAACACTTCTTCTGACAGATTTTCTCATTAGCTAGAAGTGTCAGATACAGTATTTAAGCTTGTCATAATTTGTGTTTAATACATTAGAGGTTCACATTCTGCAACCAAATAAAAACCTTGAACCTGATTCTGTTGGAAGCATAAAGAGTTCAGCAAATAACCCTACAGTGATGCTTGAGCACACTTTAGTTTATGGAAAATGTAATGGATAACTTGACTGGAATGAAGCATTGTACCGTAAGGAATGTACTTTCATAAAATACCTGTCACGAAAGGAGAAAAACTATTTATGAAGAAAAATAACCACAAGGAGCTTTTGCTGTCCTAAAATTATCCAGTGACTTGACCACAAGTGGACCATAATGAATACAAGTAATTAAAGCAACTACTGGTGAATATCAAGTCATGTTCTCCCCTGAAGTTTGAATATATTACCTGAACAGGGTAGGTAGGTTTTTGCCTTTTACTTTTTAGGAACACCAGGCATGCTGTATTCAGCTTCATCTGCTTTATTTTCTTGCTGTGGCTAGGGCATTGTTCTAATTCTAAGAACTTCTTTCTGATCTGCTGTCTATCTGGAAGCACGTCTTTTCTCTAACTCATGGTATTCTCCACACACAAATATCATAAGTTAGCATGTGCCACATAACAATGCCAGTATTGAGCAACTTTTGACCTACAAATAAATATAAGTTTCATATTTTTCACTTAAATAAATGTTCCTTTGAACTCTCCATCTATGACCTGTTCCTTATGTTGATATTCCAAAGCTCTGAGAATGCTTTGCTTAGAAAGTTTTTAAATAACCATACAGCAAGCCCTAATGTATAACACATATGGAAAGAAAGGTCCCAATACCTCTGTGTGTGTGTTCAAGCATGCACATGTGAGTCTGCTAAACAGGAGAGGAGAAGGAAGTCTACATGTTCTGAACGCCTCCTAGATGCATCCCTTCTATCAGAGGTTCTTTCAAAGTTCTTTTATTTTGGCCTCATAGTCTTCAGAGTTGGACAAATGTATACCCAGTATAGGAAGAAAAAAAGAGCCTCAAAAAAGCCTGTCACAATTTAAAGTTATACAGGTTTATACGCTAGCCAAGGTATCTCCAATAATCCCTCCTGTTTCTATTGCACAATGCTACAAGGTTGAATTTCTATTTTAGTATTGTAATTTAACATACATTTCCTGAAAGTCAAATCCAAAGAGGGACATTGTTATATTCTTCTGGGAGAGTTTCAGTAGGCAGTAGCTTTGTGTCACTGCAGTGGGTAGGACTGACTGTCACCCCCTACACCTGGCACCTATGTGAAACCAGTGATATAAGCTACTTAGATGTGAAATATGAGCAAAAAACCTCTTTCCTTGACAGTATAAACAGTGCCATAGCTGTCACAGAAAACGACCAAAAATAAATCATGCATGTCATTTTGGGAAGAGATCTACAACCTTCCACCAGCTTATATCATTCCAATCAAAGGGCTTTGCCTATATTGTGGGTGTGTGTGCATGTGAATTAAGGGGGCAGTTTTATACTATTGTGATAGGAGAGATAATATTGTGAATGCACTTTTTCTTATTAAAGGGCTTTCCTGAATGTCACTTGCTCTATAGACATTTAGAGATTTATTGATTCTCCCTTCCAATTTCATCTTTCTTTCTGATTGTGGCTATTTTTTTTTATTAAACTGGGAAAAAATGTACACATAAAGATTTTAGATGTTCAAATGACCTGAGATACTGACCACTTAATTTATTAGAAGAGTTGGTAAGCTATAGTTCAAAGATGAAAAATTTCTCACATTAGATCCCTGTCACTGTACCTAGGCCCTTGTGATTATAATTATGGTAGTAATGAGGTTTTACACTTCAAGTAGAGAAGAGATGTCAGGTGTCACAAGGGTATTTTGGTGTCCCTAGAAACTTGCTGTGTTAATATTCTGCTCCATTGCTAACAAGGTTTAATTTTAAGCATTTTTTTTAATGAAATAATACTAGTTTTTATTCCTGGGATTCATTTATGACATA
This sequence comes from Arctocebus calabarensis, assembly GCA_963573935.1. NCBI lineage: Eukaryota > Metazoa > Chordata > Mammalia > Primates > Lorisidae > Arctocebus > Arctocebus calabarensis. Next base: position 12,486 of record CAUYON010014224.1, read on the forward strand.
AGGAACAATAACAATAAAACAAAAACATCCACTATTTTTTGAGTTGATTTACTAGGTAGTTAATGTACATTATCCTACCATCTTACTACCACATGAACAAGGTATCATTATAATTCCATTTAATGAATGAAAAAAAAATTGAGATATAGAGAAGTAACTCATTCACGTTTATCTAGTTAATAGTCAGTGTGTTCAGGATTGTTATGTCCATCTGACTTCAATCTGAACTATTAATCAATAATGATCTTTTGAAGTACAGTATTTGGAAAATCAACACCATGCCAAATACAAGTTCCCATCATAAGTTTTCATTTAGATAATATTTACACATTAAAATTTTAATTAGGAGTACAGGCCTGGGTGAAGTGGCTCACACATGTAATCCTTACAAGCTGGGAGGCTAAGGCAGATGGATTGCCTGAGCTCAGCAGTTCAAGATCAGCCTGAGCAAAAGCAAGAGCCCTTCTTGCTAAAAATCAAAAAACTTGTTGGGCATTGCGGTGGGTGACTGTAGTCCCAGCTACTCAGAAGGCCGAGGCAAGAAGATAGTTGAGTCCAGGAGCTTGAAATTTCTGTGAGCTATGACACTAGGCCACTCTACTTAGGGAGACAGGGTAACTCTTTCAAAATAAAATAAATAAAATAAAATAAGTAGAAAAAAAAGAATTACAGAAAATATCGACAAGTGAAAAGGTGTTTCCAAATTTGACACACTGAGAGAAAACCACTGTCAACAATTTGGTGCAATTCTTTCCAGGAACACTTTTGTCAGCCCCATACATGCCCACGTGACATATGGGTGTACTGATGCACTGTCTTTAGCTCTGCGTGTACATTTGAGAACCACCTTGATCTTGCATCATCCTTTCTGTCTGTTCTCAGAGCGGTAGATAACTGGTCCTCTGATGACCAACAGATTTCTCCTTCTCTTTAGGGAAAATCATCATCTGCGGTGAAGCCTGCAGAGTTACTCACAGCAGGAAAGTACTCACTCTCTCCACATCCTCTTCTGTTTAACACCATTCTTAGCTTTTACTTTAACTTCAAAATCAGTCCACATGCTGACAGAAGGGCCTTTGGACTTAGCTAGTTAAGAAATCCTATGAAAGCTATGTTGATAAGTAGGATGGAAGCACTCCAATTTGTGCAATTAATCAACACATTGAATCCCACAAATATCCGTGATCTATGTATATATGACTTAAAAAAAAAAAAGAAAGGAAATCCCCAAAGGTGGATGTTACAGCTAATGAAGAACCTTAAATCATTAATCAAACTACTTGTTTCAAAGTGTGCTGGTGCTCTACAATTAAACCAATTAATACCAGGACCTTGGGTAGAATTTTTAAAGTAGGCTGAGGCCACTTTTGTTCACTGATACAGCTGTGGGTATAGTTCATTTGAAAAAAAATCATGCAAATCATGCAAATACTTAGTCATTGTACAAATGTTCCTATTTTAAAACTTACTTTTGAGATTGTTCCTAATGCATGACCTAGAGGGATGAATGAAAGGGTGCTCTTAGCTGGAAGCAGGAGCATGTGGCTCAAAAAGAAAATAATCAAGTAAATGAGGTGAAAGCTATGTTGATAGGTTTGATCTAACCACGTCAGGTTATATTAAAAAGAAAAAATCAGCACATTGTACCCCACATATGCGTGAATGTATTCATGATCTACATGCATTCTACATAATAAAAAAAAGAAAAGATTCATCCACTTTCCAAAGTCATTTCTGGGGTTATTTAAGTCAGTGTCTAACACTATCATTGAGCGTCCAGGATCCTTCCATCTTCTTTCCTGACATCATCATGAGTTTAACTCACCCAGTGGTTTCAAGACGATTGGTACACTCCAGGCATTGCAAAAAGACATTCATCAGAAGTATTTCTGTGGTATCTGTTAAGTGTTGACTTGGCTAGGCTCTATAGTACTCAGGTTTTTCAATCAAACACTAATCTAAATATCACTGTGAAGATATTTAGTAGATGTGATTGACATCTACAGTCAATTATGGAAGGAGCTTATCCTAGGTAATCTATGTGGGATCCATTCAATTACTTGAATCGCTTTAAGCATGGACATGAGCATCTCCTCTGGGAGAAGAAACGGCCACTGTGGACGGTGTCATCAGCGTCCAGAGATGAGAGACCTAACCTTCCTTTCCTGATAGCCTTCCCTGAGGATTTTTGACTTGCCAAGGCAGCCTCATGTTACATAAGCCAATTCTTTGCAATCAATCTCGTGTGGATATTCTACTAGTTCTCCACTTTTCCTCTGATAGAAACCAGATTGACATGCCATGCTTGTATTTTTATTCAAAATGAAATCTTTACCAAAAATCTGCCCACAGAAGTCTCCCTGTCACATCCCACTGGGCATAATTTCATCACATTTTTCTTCTAAATGTAAGTTTTTATGAAAAGGAATTTTCACATAGCAGGATTTCGTCCAAGTCACATCAAATAGGGATGGATGCAAGAAAAGAAAAACGTGCAGCTTTTGTTAATCTTTAAAGACATAGGTGGTGATAGTCATTAGGGTGAAAAGAACAGTGAGATTTAAAGAAAATTGCCATCATCCTCTCTTTGCATTAAGAGATGCAATATTATAGAACAGAAAGATGCTAATTTATGAATACTTCTGGGTTATAATCAGGCTCTATTTCAAAATCCTCATGAGAATCTGACTATGTCCCATATCTCCTCCGGCCTTACATTTCATCATCATTAAAAGGAAGAAGTGCAAGTAAGTGAACCCTAAGCTGCTTCTAGCTTGTTCTGAGATAGAAGTTAAACTCTTTCCTTTATCAAATTGGTAAAATTAAATGCACTCTTCATGACCCAGTTCATATTCTTTCTTCTGTATTAAGCCCTCTGCTATGGCCCTAGAGAGGGTAAACCTCTCATCATTATTTTATCAACCTCATAACATCATACCTATATTACTGCTATATATAATTTTAAATGATGTCCATTATTTGTCCTTCCCTACATTAAATACTATATGTCTTTAAATAAACACCAGTATTCCATAAAATATCTTTCCTCTGCTCTCCTCTCTCTGAGTCTCCCCATCTTCCCTTCTCTCATACCCTGCTTTCTCATTTTTTCTTTTCTCACCTCTTCCTCTTCTCTGTTTTCCCTCTGTCTATGTAAAATAAACTTATACTTTTATAACTTAAAATAAATAAATATCAATATATTAGTCGATTGGTATCCTTCATGCCTAGATTAGTCTCTAACAGACAGTAAGTTCACATCTGAATAAACATGCATTCATCTTAATTAAATTGCGGCTAACGGACCATCATTATCTTGCTTGGTGGGAGGCTAATTTAAGAAAATAAATGAATTCTACCTTTCTGGTACAGGACTAAAGCCACCCTAAATGTGATAAATGCTGCAAAGACTAACTCATTCATTCTGTACTTGAGGAATGATAATTCCATACCATAAAAATGATAACCTTTAAGAACGGATCTAATGTTAAAGTGGGAAGACTGTTTACTGAATACAGTCGTCGTACATTGTGGAAAGAGTGTCACAGTCACTGATCATTATTACTCAGCATCTATGTGATATTGACATGAATATAAAGCTGGTCATAAACATTAAACAGAAGGTCAAAACAAAAGCTAAAACGGTCATATCAAAATACCTGTTATTAACACCTACTGAGTTATTATTTGTTCTAGTCCTATATGCGAAAGGCATTGAGGGGGAGAGCATTGTCATCTTTTCTCTCTCATCAGAATGGTTAGAGCTGATACCCTTTAACAAAAGAGAGGTAAACAAGAGAAAAATATAACAAATTTATTTCATCCTAGTTTTGTGTGAAAGGGAAGCTTTCAGGAAGAAGACCCAAAGATACAGGGAAAATTATCTATTTGTATGATTAGGTCCAATGAAGAAAGGGCAGAAAGGGGTGATCTAATGCTGATAGACTATCTGTTCAGATTCTTCTTGGCTTCTCTGCACAGCATTCCTTCCTCCTGGATATAAGATAAGACCCTTTCTTAAACCTACAATCAGATAAGGTAGGACAAGGAATTTCTTTATGATCAGTTCTTACACAGAAAGATGGGAGAAGTTTGACTAATATTTTTACATTTTAGCTGGCTTTTGGAAAAGTAGGTTTTGGTTTCTGTGACCCACATTGGAGAAGAGGGATTGTGGTTTCTGTGGGTAGCACTGGGGAAGACGTTGGGGGAGAACTAGAAGTGAAGAGCCGTGAGGGTTGCAGAAGGCCAGAGAGAACTCTGTTTCTTAGTTGTTTCTGAAACCCTCTACTCTGAGATTTGGTTTTCTGAGCCCCAACATGTTACCTGTTTATTGTGCCAAATCAGTAATGAGGATCCTAACTTCCTGCTTGAATCTAATCCAAGATCTATAATCATCATAACTATAACCGACGTTGATCATGATCCCATTTCTTTCTTGTCTTTTGAAACTGAGACACACCTATTATGTCTCACATCTTTCAGTCTCATGTAATTAAGAAAAACGTAAATATGCTTTTGAGAGTTATTTGTTATGTATGATGCTTGATCACCTTTCAAGCACAAACACAAAGGCAAGGTGGTCTGCATTTCCTTCATGCCTACCTCCCATTATTCTGTGGAAAATGAGCACACACAAAACTGCTCTAGAATTATGGTATAAATGAGACTCACAAGAGCTACTCAGGTATTGTTGTTGTTATTCACAAGATCCCCTGTTATAAAACCCATGTCTTTATATATTTTGCCTTATCTCAAACTATAATACTTAGATTTTAGATTCTGTTTTCCACTATTTTGATGTAACATGTAGGTATTTTTTTTACTTGGGCTATTCATCTATTCGATAGCTATTTTTTCATGTACTTTCTATGTAAGAAAATGAGCAAGATTCTTGCTTTGCAATAATTATTGTAACAAAAGGATTTTTATTTAATATAGTTCAAATTCTCTTAAAGTATGATATAAAATTGCTTATCTACAATTAATGTAATTTAATTCATTTAATTAATATTTATTAAACTCATACTATATATAAATCATTGTTTTTCTCTTAAGACACATTAGTAAAAAAGGTTAAACAAAAATCTCTCTTTTCACAATTTACATATCAATGATGGCAAGGTTGTCAGAAAAGCCACAGGAGAGCAAATTAAATTGAAGTTTCAGGTAAATAATGAATAAATGCTAAATGATTATCTACCTGATATTCAGATTTAACTGGGTATCCTGTGTTTTTATCTGCTAACTCTTGAACCCTAAAGAGGCAAGAGTCAATTAATATTAAATATCACATATGAGTAAAATATCACATATGAGTAAAGTATATTAGAAAACATTAAATAAAATAGGTTTAAAAAAGTATTAAAACAGGTTTAGAAGGCTTTAGAGAGAAGGAAAGTTATGACATAGAAATGGGATAAAAGATTTCAGGAAAGTGGCGTCTAGAAAGCAAATGAAAATGTTTTAGTATGCACCTCATTTAGGAAGGGCAATATGCACGGAGTCCAAAGAACACAGCTTAAAAGGGGGCTCTCAGTAAGTATTCCTGAAATGTTCTTGGAGCAGCCAAACCATTATTGTGGTATTGCTCTTAAGAGGTGATGTTTCTCATTTTTTGTGTGAAAACATTTGTGTTTTGCATTTAGTAGGTTTCACCTGACTCTTTTAAGATGCACCTTAAGTGTGATCCAACCATCTACATGAAGGTTAAGTTGAACAGTTGGATGAAAATATTTCAGATTGTATATGAAGCCCGCACATTATACCCCATGATTGCACTAATGTACACAGCTATGATTTAATAAAAAATAATTTTTTTTTAAAAGAGGTAATGTTGGCTTATAGTAGAATGGCAGCAATGAAGTTGTTAAAAAGGGCTTAAATCCTGAATGTGTTTTTGAACATGAGTCAAGATAATTTCTTTGTGAATTGTATTTGTGGGTGTCAGGAATGTCCCAGGGTTTTGGCCTAAGAAACTGAAAGAGTAGAGTTGACATCATGAAAGACAGAGGAGGCTTCGGGAATTGACAGACTCAGTTCTGTCTAAAATAAGTTTGTGATGTCTATTAGAGACCTGGTAGAGATGACAAGTAATGATTTTGATACTCAAGCTTGGAATTCAAATGAGAGGTCTAGACTAGAGATATAAGTTTGGGTGTTGTTGGTCTGTAGATGATATTTAAAGCCCTAACATATGATGATATCACCAATGGAAAAAATGCAGATAAAGGAAAGAAGGGTTCCATAACGTAATCTCAAAGTTGAAAGAAGACCAAGATAAAAACAAACACAGAGGATCCTTGCCTATAGCACAGTGGTTACAGCACCAGCCACATGCCCCGAAGCTGGTGAGTTTGAACCCAGCCTGGGCCTGCTAAACAACAAGAACAACTGCAACAAAAAAAATTATAGCTGGGCATTGTGGCAGGTGCCTGTAGTCCCAGCTACTTGGGAGACTGAGGCAAGAGAATCACTTAAGGCCAAGAATTTGAGGTTGTTATGAACTGTGCTGCCACGACACTATACCAAGGATGACATAGTAAGGTTCTGACTCAAAAAAAAAAACAACACACAAACAAATGAATGAGTAAATAAATATTGCAAAGGAGCAAAATGATTGTAATATTCTGAAAAACCGAGTAAAAGCAAAAAGTCAAATGTTTTTTCAGGTCAAATTGGAGGAGGGCAACTAAGCATCAGTTCAGCATTTTAGAGGTCCCTGGTGATCTTGAAATGAGCATTTCCTTTTCTGAGAATGGAGAGTCATTGTAACTGTAAATGGTATAAGAGTATTAAGAAAATAGAGGTCAGACACAAAATATAGACAACTCTGGAGTTTGTTTTAAAAAAGAACAAAGGGATGAGAGCAGTTTATAAAGCAGAGCTCAAATTCCTTAGAACAAGAAAGAAGTAAGAGTAATATTTGCATGCTGATGAAAATGACCTATAGGCAGACTGAAAATTGATAATTAAAAGAGAGAGAGGAGACTTGTTCATGCACTCGAGCAACTGAAAGGATCTAGGGTTTAACCAGAAAGATTGGCTTTAGATTGTAGCATGAAAAGTTCACCTTTAGTACTGAAGACATACAGCATGGGAATGTGATCGGGAGGTACACATGAAGAGCTTTCGACAGGAGGTGACAATTTCTCTAAAATATTTGAGAAAAAAACTAAGAGGAATGAAGCATTTTTCTACCACTTCTTTCCTTCCTTTCCTCATTCTTCAAGACTCAAGTCAGTCATCACTTCCTGCTCTCCTGCTCTCCGCACCCATGATGCTTGGCACACACTTCCTTTATGCCAGACTCTGGGTTTCAAAAGGCAAATGCCATATTCTGTTCATTTTTGCATTCAAAACTTTTAACAGTACCTAAAACATAGATAAAATATTGTTTTTGCATGAAAAATTGATTAAACAGACGTTGCTGCTATTACTTTTTAAATGATGTTTCCTGTTACTGGACACTTTTATGCAATTGAATGAATTTAGATTTGTCTTTAGATTATGTTTAGGAGAGCGTAGAATCCAGGAACTGAAGGGCAATAGATGAAGAAGCCAATCACTCACTTTCTTGCAAACTATTTTATTTAGACATGCAACAAAACATTTCAATAAGCACAAAGATCGATTTTTCTCTGCTTGCCAATGCTGTACTATGTTATGAATAATACATTGAATAATTCAATATTACATGCACTGTTTAGAAAATGTTACCATAAATGTGTTGGAAATCTGCATGCCATCAAACTCTATCTTAAAGGTAAAGAATTTCATCAACTGTCAATCCATGACAATACTTCTTGATGTGAAAATTTGGGACAAAAGGAGCAATAACGAGTTTCTAGAGCTGTGTCACTACTTTATATTAAAACAGTGCTCATCCCAATTTGATAAAAAAGGATGCTGCCTGGCTGACAAATGCTGTTTAATGAATGAGAAGTTTGTGAGGAGAGACACAAAAGAAACCAGCAATAGAATTGTTAGATAATCATTTTCCTGAAAAGAGGTCTAAAATAGAAAGTTCTTCCATTCATTAATTAGGTAAAATTGTGAAAATTGTTCAATCTCAATTAAGGCTTAATTTTCCTTGTGCCTAGAATGAGCTTTGTAGAATTGGTAATCCCTCTGAATTTCTTATATGCAGAATCTTACTACCATTTATAAAGTCAAACCTAAAAGCTTACATGAATAGACTCTTGCTATTGGGATGAAGCTAAGAGATGTGTATTGTTCTAATTCTAACATTAATACCCTTGTCCTGGGCCTGATGGTGAAATTATTGTTTGATTTTCAATAAATTTTACATGAAATCTTTGTTTGATGATATCCTATGCCTTCAGAAGAAATAAGTAAATAAGCAGGATAGGAAGGTTTTCTTTGAACATAAAAGCAGTGTAGCAACCTTATTATGTGGAGATGAACATTAAACAAAATGACCACAAGAAATAAAGTGAATTCATTTATTCTTCATATCTTTTGACTACTCCCATGTTCCAAATACTGCTATACTTCCATAATGCCAAGAATGAAATCATTATTTGAAGTTTTATGGAGACTTTATATTTTATTGAGAGGGGACAGGAAGAAAAAGTTAAAAAGAAAATAGTTAAAGATGATGAGTCCTATGCAAAAGAGAAAAAAGAAGACATGGGGAGAGAGATCTTAAGGTGAGTTAATACTGCTAAGAGTAGGCACATTTGCAAAAACAAATAGGATAATCAGGGTACATTAAAAAGGTGAAGGATTTGCTAAACAAATATCTAATAATAGAATATTTCAGGAAGTGGTAGTAGCTAGGTCAAAGATAAAGAAGAATCATGGGCAATTTGAAATATCAGGTCTTACATGCCATTGCAAGGACTTTAGTTTAAAATCTGAATGAAATTGAGTTTCTGTGCAGCCAGGGGTAGTGAGAGTGGGGAGAGAAGACTCCAAGCATCTCTGGCCAGTGGGTTTCACCCAGAGGCTTCCCTTTGGTGATACAGGAGGTCAGTGAGAGACTTCTGGACCATACAAAGAGGACAGAAGCGGTGGAAAACTGGCAAGTGGTAGGTGTGTTTGTTCGGTCAGCGGCTGTCTGCAGCTGTAACCATAGCAATGGCAAGATTGCATGCTGGAAAAGCCTCACCTGGGAGCTGTTTTGGTTTTTTGGGATTTGGACACTCTGCATGGATGACTTTGGGTGTTGTCTGGGGACCCAGACTGAGACGCTGAGCCGGAAAGGAGCTAATAACATTTAGCTGTGGGCTGCCCCTGCATTTTGCAGCGAACGATCAGTGGGGAGACCTTGGGCGAGCAATCTATTGACTGAGCTGCACCAAGACTGGGATTGAGGTGCTGGGCAAGTGCGGAGATCCAAACATTTGGCAGATTGACAGTCATGGCCCTCAGGGGCATAGAGGGAGACTGGATTTGGCACACTGGATAAGCAGGTAGCCATGCCAGGAGAGATCCCTGGGATAAGTGCTTTCCCTGGAAAGCTTCTGCTTGGCCAAGGTTCATGGCTTCAATGGATGTCTTTTCAGTGGGCTGAGGAGTCATTTGGGCTCCTAAGCCTGCAGGGTCTGAGAAATCAGCAGAGGCCTGCAGTCCCCAGCTTGTACGGCTGTATCAACATTGTGATTAACATCTCATACCTCAGAAGTTCACCTGTTGCTTGGTCAATACTTAGCAAGAGATATATACTGTTTGGTTTCTTGGTTTGGGGGGGGGTTGTGTTTTGTATTTTGGTTTTTTGTTTTTAATTTCAACATTTTTCCTTGATTTTTTTTCTTTTTTCCTTTTTTTTTTTTTTACCATTCTAGTTTAAATACAATCTTCCATTTTTCCTTCTTTAATAATTAGAATTTCATTTTTGCTAGTGTTTCTGTCCCTATTATTTGTTTTTCCCCCCCCCTCTAATTTTATCCCAAAAGTTTCTTTGCTTGTTTGTTTCGGTTTGACTTACAGTATTTTTGTTTTTCTTCTCTACCTGGTGGAGGTGTGGTATTGTGTCTGAGCTGGCTGGCAAAGAGCTGTTGACTTCAAGGGAATCACTCAACTCAGCATCCGTTGGAAGTTTGGGGATCTTTAAGGTTGGGCCATAGTACCCTACTATATACCTATATTTCTCCTGTTTCTTTCTTTCAGTACCTTTCTTCTTTTTGTCAATATTTCCTTTTACTCACCCTCTCTTCTTTATCTCTCTCTTTTTTTCTTTTCTCTTCTTTAAATATTTTTTTCCTTCTTGCTTTTCAATCTTTTCCTCCTTCTGGTTCTCACACCAAAGGGACTCATCAAAACTTCAGGTCACCAGTACAGTGACTTAAAGAGCAAGAAGAAGTGAAAAGAAAATTAGGGTAAGGAAACAGACACAAGAAAGTATTCATGAAGAAGAATCATCAGAAAAACCCTGGCAACATGAAATCCCAGGCCAGAGTAACCCCTTCTAAGGATCGTGAGATAGCTACCACAGAAGATTTACCCTGTAAAGAAATGTTAAAAATGACAGAAGAGGAATTAAAAAATTTGAACAAAATTAAGAGACAATGAAGGTTTCGAACAATTGGTTGAAATAGTAAAACTTATGTCTTAAAATCATCACTGTGGCTACACTCTTTTTCTTGTGAAAGAGAGAGAGAGGAAGGAAGGAAAGGAAAGAAATTAGTCATAGTACAATCCAGATAAGAGATAATGATAGTGTCTTGAAATGTGGGTTACACTGGATTATTGGATGTGCTGAAAAGTGGTGCATTTCTGATTATATTTTTAAAAATAAACCAATAGAATTTTTTAATAGGCTGGACTTGAGGTTCAGGGAATAAGGTTGACTTTAAGGTTTTTGAATAGTTGAAAAAAATAGAAATGTGAAATTGATATTAACTGAGTGGGTAAAGTGGGTTTGGGGCTTGGACATTATTGAATTGAAATGTCTTTTAGAAATCTAGATGGAGATGCAAAGTAAGTAATTATTTGATTCTGGAATTGGAGAAGGTTCTTGGGTAGAGGTTAAAAGATGACAAGTACAATGGAGACACATAAATCAGGAAACTGGTGTTATGATTTGAGATATAGTCACTAAAAGGAAAAATTAATATGAGATATGAAATACATCAAGAAATGAGCCATTTAATATGAACAGGAAAAATATTTTAAAAAATGGGAAAGAAAGTACAAAATACTTGGCTAAAAAGATTGAATGAATGATGTAAACTTCTGTGTTTGAAGAGCAAGGAGGGCAGTATAGGTATGGTAAAGTGAGCAAAAGAGAGAAGAAAAAGGTCATATCTATCATAGAAGGAGCTGAGAGGAAGATCCACAGTTCCTTCCTTGTCCTTTAATGTAAATAATTAAGGGGTCAGTGTTGGATTTTGAACATAGAAGTGACATGATTTGACATAGTTTTAAGAAACATTCTGGATACAGAAATGAGAAAATTCTATAGGGGTTATAAAGATGAAAAGAAAAAGATTATCATGACAGCTATTTAAAAAAAAAAAGTAGGCGAGTGATACCTGATCTTTATGAAAATTTTGAGATACACAAAGTTTAAAAAAATGTAAAATCTGTATGGATGGAAACAAAGGAAACCCTCCCAGCAATATTAAAAGCCAAGCAAATTGAAATTTGCAGAGGTAAATCAGAAAGAACCCTAGTGACTATGTTTCTTAAAAGTGAAATAGTGGACCGTAACATAGTCTGTCTCAAAACTTTCATAGTGACACCACATACGATGATGATAATTTCCACTGAAATATAGCAAAAGAAGAAGAGTACTACAAAATGATAAAAATCCTAGAAGAAAGCATGGGAAAAACCTTTGATGATATCTGCCTGGGGAAAGATTTTATGAAGAAGACTCTGTTGGCAATTACCTCAACAATAAAAATAATTAAATGGAATGTAATTAAGCTGAAAAGCTTTTGCACAGCTAATGTCACAACAACTATAACAAATAGACAACCTTCAGAATGGAACAAGATGTTTGCATGTTACAAATTTGATAAAGGATTACTAACTTGAACCTACAGAGAACTCAATTAATCAACAAAAATAGAACCAATAATCTGATACATTACTGGACAAGAATAGAACCTTCTCTAAGGAAGACAGATGAATGGTTAACATATGAAAAAAATGCTCATTTTCCCTAATCATAAGAGAAATGCAAATCAGAACTACCCTGAGATATCATCTAACCCCAGTGAGATGGCCCACATCACAAAATCGCCAAGCTGCAGATGCTGGAGTACATGTAGAGAGAAGGGAACACTTTTACAGTGCTGGTGGGACTGCAAACTAGTACAGTCTCTTTGGAAGGAAGTAGGAAAATCCTCAAAGAACTCAAATTAGATCTCCCATTTGATTCTAGACTCCCCTTTACTAGGTATCTACCTAGAAGGAAAAAAACTTTCATTATAAGGACATGTGCCCTAGACTGCTTATCACAGCTTAATTTACAATTGCCAAAATGTGGAAACCACCTAAATGCCCATGAACCCAGGAATGGATTAATAAGCTGTGGTATATGTCTACCATGGAATACTATTCAGCCACTAAACAAGATGGAGACTTTATATCTTTTGTATTAACCTGGATGGAGGTGGAACATGTTCTGCTTAGTAAAGTATCACAAGAATGGAGAAGCAAGAATCCAATGTAACCAATTTTTTTTTTTTTTTTTTTTTTTTTTAGTTTTTGGCAGGGGCTGGGTTTGAACCCGCCACCTCCAGCATATGGGGCCAGTGCCCTACTCCTTGAGCCACAGGTGCCACCCAATGTATTCAATTCTAATATGAAGGCAGTTGATACAGGGGGGTAGTAGGAATAAGGCAGCAGGGACAGGAAGGAGGGTGGGGGGATCACAGTGTATGGCACACTTCTTGGGGGTGGGACACAATTATAAGAGGGACTTTATCTAACAAATGCAATCAGTATAACCTAATTCAATAAATCCCAAACAATAAAAAATAAAGACAATTAGTGTATTTTCTACAGAATTTATAATTTGTATATCTTAAAGTAAAATTCATGTATAATGTGATGCCTCACCAGAAGAAAAACTGAGTCCATTTACGTAATTATGATTTAGTGTTAAAACTATCTTTAAAACAGTAATCTAAAAGAAAGGTTCAAAGTTGAAACTGTATGCCTAGAGGCTGAAAAACTTAACAAGATTTATGAGATCAGAGTCAGCAGAAGGGATAGGGCCATACTACCAGAACTACAACTGCAGTATTCTTTGGCTGCTCTGATCCCCTTTGAGTCACTCTGAGGCCTGGGTCACCTTTGTCACTATGAGAGAAAAGGTCTAACTCAGTAGAGAAAAAAGGACAGAAAGTGATACTAAAAAAAGGTGTCAACTCTGTCTCAGTCAACTTCATCAAGAGCCATGCTCTGCATTATAGCTAGATGGTAGGTATCAAACAGATCAACATTGTTTGGTATATCTCTATCCAAAAGCTGTTTTCCTAATGAATTACCTTGATTCTATCCAAATGGCAGGGAATGGCTTTCCAACTAGGGTACAGAGAGACCTGGGAATGTACTGTGTAACAATTAAAATCAATACCCAAAGAACTCAATACAGCAAATGACTTCATATATTACAAACTGGTGATTAGGGAAAACAAACATGTAAGTATGTGTATGTGAAGACAGTGTTTTGGTATCGCTGTTTTGATACACATAGTTCTTCTGATGCAGATATTGTACATATCACTGTACCCAAAATTAAAAAAAAAAAAAACAGTAAATCCATAAGAATAACTAGTAATTTGCTGCACCTAAGCAAAAACTGCTATTATTGGTTAAAACGTAAAATACATTCAACTGCTACAGAATAACAAAAACAATGTATCTATAGAGAAAGCTAAGAAATTTACTCAACAACTCAAAGAAAGAATAACATTCCAAATATTTCCCAGAATATACAGCAATCAAACTTCAACTATTCAGATTCTATAACTAGAAGCTTACCAAAGGCAAGTGCTCTTATGTTTCAACAATGAATACTTCCTCCCACCGTGAACTAATATCTAAAGACATGTATGCATTCTAAAGTGCATTATCTCTCAAAGTTCAAGGGAAAAGAAGAATACATTTTTATTTTATTTTTATTTATTTATTTATTTATTTATTTTGAGACAGAGTCTCACTATGTTGCCCTGGGTAGAGTGTTGTGCCATCGCAGCTCATAGCAACCTCAAACTCTTGGGCTTAAGCTATTCTCTCGCCTCAGCCTCCCAAGTAGCTGGGACTACAGGTGTCCACTGCAATGCCCCGTTATTTTGTCGTTGTTGTTGCAGTTGTCATTGTTGTTTGGCTGGCTCAGGCCAGGTTAGAACCCACCAGTTTCAGTGTATGTGGCTGGCGCCGTAAACACTGTGCTATGGGAGCCAAGCCGGAGAATACATTTTTAAAGAAAGATTGTATGGAAAAATAAAAATCAAGCCTTATCAGATAAACAGAATAGTATTGTCATAAAGAAATAAGATTACATTAAGACATAAATAGAAATCAACAGTTAACTTTAATGATGAGCGTCTTTTTATGTTATAATTTGAAAAATTATTCAGTATGCTCATTTACATATTAAAGCATTATGTCTAGGCACTACTTTACACTTGTAACTACCATCTGCGTTTCTAAACATAAGGACATCATAACTATGTATCTCACACAAGCATAGATATTCAAGGCCATCATGAATTTATAACCTAGTCAGACATCATGGTACTGATGCAGGACAAAGCGGCCCTACAACTGCCGCCTTGGTGTTGGCAGTGCTGATGCTGTGGGGTATGGAGGAACCAGATTGCAGAGGGCTGGACACCTCTGCGGAAAACACTGGTGCCTTGCTGTCTCCTCCTCCTGCCCATCTGACTGGTCAATATCATGTCAGTTTCCAGTGCCTTTAGACAGCTGGCTATAACTGACCACCACAGGCCCTAAGAAGTTCTGGCAAAACAACTCCCTGGGACTATATAAACCCCTGAGCAGCGAGCTCAGGGGCAGACCTGGCTAGACCTCGGAGAGGGAATAGGAGAGCTTGTTCCCCTCCAGGGCAGACCTCGGCTGGACCTCTGAGAGGGAACAGGAGAGCTTGTTCCCCTCCAGGGCAGACCTGGCTAGACCTTGGAGAGGGAGCAGGAGAGTTTGTTCCCCTCCTGGGTCCTCTTTGCCTGGAGGTTTGGTTTTTCCTCTACTTGGAATTCTTCTTTCCTGTAATAAATCCTGACTTACCACTACTCTTGTGGTCCGTCGATTCCTTCTTCGAATCACCGAGACCAAGTACCTGAAATTCCGTTATCAGATTTGATGAGCCAGCAAGGAGAGAAGACATCTGTGGTAAGTCATGGGACCACTTTATTCTATCCTGCTTTTCTTTGTAGCTGTCCTACTAGAGATGGACACTTACCTCCAGGTCGCTGGCGAGAGGTTGTTGGGGAGAAAACATTATAATTCCCTTTGGCTTCTGAAAGGAGGCGAGAGGACTGTCAGAAGAATGTTGAACTTATTTTCTGTTTATTCCTTTTCCCTGGTCGAGAGCTGAGTAAGGAGGTAGCACTCAGATGCCCTGGGGTCCCCAGCAATGGTTCTGACCCCAGGACTTTGGAGGGCCTTCAAAATCTCGTGCTCTCCCAGCTTATGCTATCTTCTCTTCACCTCCATGGTGAAGTTCTACTTCTGTCTGTAGATTCCTTCTAGTTCTCTTCCTCTCCTCAATAGTATCTATGCTTTGTTTGAATATAGGCAAGAATGTATATATAGTTAATTTCATAAGGATATTCTTAGATGTTTAAAGGGGGCTTTGAATGTTATAGGTGGGTTGAGAGTTGTTTTCATTGATGTTTAAAGGGGGCTTTGAATGTTATAGGTGGGTTGAGAGTTGTTTTCATTGATGTTTTTATGTCCGTAAAAACATGAAGGCTGACCCCGTTAAAGAAAAGTCAGCTTCAAATGAGGGGCGAAATAACTCCCCTCTGCAGTGTAACCAGAGGCCTGTAAAGAGAGGCCTGGGATGGCTCCCCAAGGTGGGAAGGGCCCTGAACCTTGGCTACCACTCAGTCTCTTAACAATAAAGTAGAGCAAGGAGAATAACCCTGAGTATTTGATTTCTTCTGGTGTGGGGAAGTTAAAGATATTTCCAGGTGTCTCTAAGACTTCAGCTAAGTGCAACTAATTGTAATACAAATGTTTCAAAGTGTCTCTCAACTCAACCCTGATTTGTAAACAACCCTGGTTTGTAACTCAATTAAGTTGTTGTTGCCTTGGTAAACTTTAGGGAAAGAAAGAGCAGTTGGAAAAGCATAGCATTCAACACCAAGACCTGCTCATGCCAGAGAGCCTACTTTCCTTTTTGTTACGGGGAATTTAGAAAAACTTGTACCAGTTCTACAGAGTTAAATGTGCAAACAGCACATAGCCATTTTCTCCAGGATGGGGCTTATCCCCACTTCGATTGATATTCTGAGGTTAGTGGGGGGAATGGGCAGAAGGGGGGTGCAGAATACATGTATCAGGTAGGACCGGGCTCCCTGTAACCTGATTTCTCGGAGCTGTGCTGCCTGCTCGTTATAAGCACAGGAGAACCAGCAGGCTCGTTATAAGCACAGGAGAACCAGCAGGCACGAAGCGCTACAATGGTAAGAGTGGCTAATTCCAGACAAGCGCAGGGGCTGAGGAGGCCACTCTCCTCAGGTACTCTTCCCCAGGCATTGGAGGGACGCTGCCTTTTGTTTGGTCGGAAGGCTTCTTGGGTTGGGCAGGGGACGCTTTGACCGACTCAGGAATACAGGGTGGGATTGAGTAAACTAGACGTTTGTTCTTTCTCACAGATGGGTAACATATTCTCTCGTGGAGAGAACACCCCGCAGGGCTGTATTCTGGAGCACTGGGACATGTTTAATCCCCAGGCACTGAAACAAGAATGTATATGGTTTTCTTCTGCACCCAGGCCTGTCCACAGTATTGACTCTCCACTGGTGAACAATGGCCCCAGAGGGAACTCTTAATTATAACACCATTCTTCAACTAGATGCCTTTTGTAAACAGGAAGAAAAGTGGTCTGAGGTGCCCTATGTGCAAGTGTTCTCCTCCCTCCGGTACGACCCCCAACTGTGTAACACCTGTCGGATAGATTCTGCTCTCTTGGCTGTAGTCACTTCCCCAGATGGTCAGGGATTCTCAAGGGAAACACCACCTAGTTCAAACCCTCCACCTACTTCTCCCACACCTTCATCCATGTGTTTGGAAAACCCCAGGAGAGAGGCTGTCCCAAGAGTTTGTTCAGGTCCTACTGCAACCCCCAGAAGGCAACCATATCCTTCTCTGTGTCCCTTGGTTGAGACTGCAGGGGGTGAAAGGGGAAGTGCATGAGTATATACTCCATTTTCTCTAGCAGATTTAAAGCAAATTAAAAGTGATTTAGGAAAATTTTCTGATGACCCTGATAAGTACATAGATATTCTCCAAGGGTTAGGACAAAGCTTAGACCTCTCTTGGAGAGACATAATGCTACTACTCGATCAAACGTTAACGTTGAATGAAAAAAAATGAAGTTCTGGATGAAGCTAGGAATTGGGGTGATTTGTGGTTCATGTCCCGTACTGATAGCAGTATGTCTCCTGGAGACAGGGACAGATACCCCACAAGAAGACAGGCAGTTCCCCTTCAGGATCCTGATTGGGACCCTGAGAAAGAAGGTGACTGGTGGCGTAAACATTTTCTAACATGTATCCTAGAAGGTTTACGTTGGTCTAAGAAAAAGCCTGTGAATTACGCCAAGTTGTCCACTATTTCCTAGGAACAAAACGAGAATCCCTCAGCCTTTCTTGAGAGGCTTAGGGAGGCAATGAGAAAACACACCCAATTGACATCTGACTCCATAGAAGGTCAGATTATTTTGAAAGACAAATTTATCACTCAAGCGGCTCCAGACATTCAAAGAAAACTCCAGAAATTGGCTCTAGACCCAGACCATAACCTGGAGAATCTTCTTAAAACGGCCCCTCTGGTCTTTTATAACCGAGATCGGGAGAGAAAGGAGGAAAAAGAGAGACAAGAACAGAA
>CAUYON010014226.1:0-24415 GCA_963573935.1 Arctocebus calabarensis
TCCCAGCTACTTGGGAGGCAGAGGCAAGAGACTCGCTTGAGCCCAGGAATTGGAGGTTGCTATGAGCTGCGATGCCATGGCACTCTATCCAGGGTGACAGCTTGAGGCTCTGTCTCAAAAAAAAAAAAAAAAAGAAAGAAAGAAAGCAGAAAGCATCACACAGAAAGCCGTGTAGACCATTCACAGTCCCTTGGAATGCTAATTTTTTTGTCTTTTAATGATTAGGTCTAAAAAATAAGGAAAAATAGAAAATATTATAGTCAAAGAGGAAATTA
The DNA here is from genome assembly GCA_963573935.1 of Arctocebus calabarensis. Classification (NCBI taxonomy): domain Eukaryota; kingdom Metazoa; phylum Chordata; class Mammalia; order Primates; family Lorisidae; genus Arctocebus; species Arctocebus calabarensis. The sequence goes on from CAUYON010014226.1 coordinate 276, forward strand.
ATTAAATAGTTTTAAGCATAGTTGAATTAAGTCTGGTCATTCTAATTGGACAGTACTTTTTTCTTTTCTTTTTTTTTTTTCTTAAGACAGAATCTCACTTTGTCACCCTCAGTAGAGTGCCATGTCATCATACCTCGCAGTAACCTCAAATTCTTGGGCTCAAGCAATCCTTTTGTCTCAGCCTCCCAAGTAGCTAGGACTACAGGCACTCACCACAATGCCTGGCTATTTTTTTTTTTTCTTTAGAGATGAGATCTCGCTCTGCTCAGGCTGGTCTCTAACTGGTGAACTCAGGCAATCCACCCACCTTGGCCTCCCAGAGTGCTAGGATTACAGACTTGAATCATCACACCTGGCAATGGATAGTACTTTTTAAGGAAAAAAAAATGATATGCATTTATTTGCAACCTCTAGAGTAAAGCAGTTTAAACTTACCCTATTTGTGCTATGAAAAAAAAATTGAAAGAAGTATCAGAAAGCAACAAGAAAAGAAAAGCAGGTTTGTTATAGATAAAAGAATAAAAGGAAAGAGAATGAGGGAAAGAGTATGAGGTTTGAGTGACATGTATATGCATGCTGCACAAAGGAGCATGAAGGAGGATATTTAACCCTCAAAAGATCTTAGTTAAGTCCTTTCTTCCCCACCTTCTAAGCCTGAATCTTAGTTTTTTCCAACCTCAGTTTCCTACTCTGCCACATACACTGAGCTGGCTCCAGGGTACAGCAAAGAGATTTATGTTAGCAACTGTCTTGTCAACTATGGAGTCAGGACTCCCCATCCACAGAAGGAACTGAACCACCTGGCACATGATGGGCAATTAATAAATCTGACTGTGGTCCTGGAGATCTGAGCATTATAGTTTAAAGGCAAACACAAGACAACGCCTGGCATCAAGATTTTCTCCTATATTGCGTTCCAAATGCTCCTTCCAAACTAAAGGCTCAGCAATTTTCACTCAGTTTTACAGCGCCAAGAAGAAGGAAGGTTACAAATTGGCTCTGTACTTTGCTAGTTTTATTTTGACTCTTGTTTGAAGTCTTGGTTTTTTATTTTTAAAATTTTTCTAGCAGCTTTCATGTAAAAAGCAGTGTAATTCTTAAGAATATATGCATTCTCATGAGTGTCCCGATTAAAATCCTAGTCCGAACATTTCCAATGTCAGTGACCTTGAGCATATGACCTTACCACTCAAAACTTTGGTCTCTTTATTTAAGTAACAGAGATAAAGGGATAATGATAACTTTCTTTATGGATTGTAATAAGGATTGAATCAGATAAAATTTTGCATATAAAGTGTTTAGCTAGTGCCGGAACATAATTAATGGCTGCAATAGCAGTGAAATTACTACCAATACTATTTGTTGATATTAACAATCATACTGGACCAATCAGTACAATCATGATTGTTGGCCTAAGCATCCTTGGGGTCTTCTCTTCCCAAACGTGTTGTGGCCTTGAGTGCAGTAGCCAGAGCTTTAACTTGAGTACAGGAAACACATAGTATAAGTCAAGAAGAGGGCATATCCTCAGTCCTCCTTTGAGGACAATCTCTTAGAAAGCCATTCCCCTTCCTTATTTCTTTTCCTCCATTGGGTATGGCCTTCGATGATTACCTTAAAAAATAAAATGGACAGAATGGGACTAGCACTTCCCCAAATTCCACACACACTGAAAAGTCATGACTATGGTAGGAAATATCACAGCCCATAGTTTGTAAATGTGCATTGTTTATTTGACCATTTGTAATGCGTGTTCCTATTCACTAGTCTTAATATTTAACTTAGCTACAGTGTGAAAACTATGCATTTAAGTTTAACACATCTAAGAGCCTATATATGGACAGTAACATAAAGATATTTGCCTCCCCTTTCACAGATTTGGGATAGAGAAGTAAATCACAAGATTATTTCTCACACACTTAAAATAGAGGAAATCAGTGTGTCTCAATAATACTATCACTTCTTTCCTAATGTATCAAAGATTCTCTTAAAAGACTTATTTCTTGGGAGGTGCCTGTGGCTCAAAGGAGTAGGGTGCCAGCCCCATATATTGGAAGTGGTGGGTTCAAACCCTGCGCCAGCCAAAAACTGCAAGAAAAAAGACTAATTTCTCTCCACCATTCCTTCTTATGTCCAAGAAGCCATTTGGTTCATAGACTGGTTTCTCAAGAGCTAAGCTACCTTGAAGCTTCCAATCAAGATCTCGCTTTTTACCCACACATCATGGAAAAGTCAAAACCAACTTCCAGGCAAAACTCATAAAACCAAGATTTTGCCACAGTGCACAGAGGTCAGATTATCAACCACAGGGTCTACGTGGGAGTGGTAGCATAAGGAAGAGTGGGTTGTCACCCTCCAGAGAATGCTGTGGAGAGCTAAGGGCAAAACATTTCATTTCTGATGTCTGCAAAGCCCTGATGATTCCCAGTGGTCTTCCTCAGCACATCCTTTCCAAGTGTCTTGCATGACCTCCAGGAGAAAAAAACCTATGGAGCAAAGCGATTATAAAATAAAAAGTACCAGAAAGATTCAGTATTATTGGTTCATTTATTTAGCACAAAACAGAGTAGAACAGGAGATAACTGCATTTATACTCTTTTCTCTTCTAGTTATTATTTTCTTTGTTGTCATATGCAAGGAAACCAGCAGTGCTCAACTAAAAGTCTAACACGTTTTCTCCCTAAAGCCAGTTGTTGGTGCACATTGCTAATGCTGTGCGGTTTAGTGGCCTGAATGAGTGTGTTTGTTGGTCTTGGTCTTGCCCTTTGCTTACATTGGGGTTAGATCTGCATGATACTCAGTTCATCTAGGCTTAACACGTCCATTCCGGTAGCACTGGATTCTTTGGGGAAAAGTCTTATTAGAGAGAGTTATTAAAGAAATAATAATTGTCTTTCCTCTACCATTAGAGCTAGTGAGGTTGGATTTCACATGAAAGACTCTGGAGATTGTGGACATGTATTGCTTCCTGCACAGACCCTCACCCACAGTGAGGTGCTGCCAGGCACAGGGAAGTGAGATATGGATGGTGCATGTGCACCTCCATGTTCTCCACCTCCCCACCCAATCCTCCTCCAGCACAGAGAAGACAATTCACATGGCTCGTCCTAGTCAAAGCAGATTCCAGAGTCTTCTCTCACATGTTTAACAGATATAACATAATGGGCAAATTATTTATGCCTCTCATCAGACAAGGCTGGGAGTGAGGCCAGCCTCTCCTTATGTGGAAGTGAGTGCTTCGTTGTGACTCCCAGCAGATTGTGGAGGAGTAAGTGGGATGAAGGATGACTCTGTCCTACAGGCCAGACCCTGACCAAAAGCAAATTTCTCTCCAAGAACACTGATGCCTCTTTTCCTGCCTTTGCCATATGAGAGCAAACCCAAATCCCAACCCCCTGTTAAGGACTGACTTACTAGTGAGATACAGATAACCTTACAGGCAGCTGTTTTCATCATGACAACCATTGTTTCCTCGGTTTTCCTGTAATGGAATATATCTGTTTTCAATTTAATCAGGATATTTCTGAAATTTATTTCTCAAGTCTACAGTTCTGATAGTGTCAGGGAAATTAATTAAAAATGGAGATGTGATAAAGTCATTTTAAAACAGCATATCAAAAAGTGAACATCTCCCAGTCATCGCTCTTTACTCATGGAGTCCAATAGAAGCTCTCTTAACCAATTTGTGCCTAACTACTTCACCACATAACCCACACTCACATTCTGCTCTGTTTAACAACAAACTGAGGCCAGGACCCCTAATGGCACGAGGGGGTGACTGTCGAAATTGCCCGCAGACAGCTGCTCCCACAAGTTGAAAAGTAAGCATGCCAAAATTCAGTTGTGCTTGATTTCAAACCTGATTGTGATAGTAGGTCTTCTTACTATAATTATGTAATTTGGATCAATATCAAGTATGTTTAAAAAATGTTAGTGAAAAAAAGAAAAGAGCAGTTGTCTCTATTAAAGTTGTCTCCGTTAAGGAATATTTTGTGAAGAATCAATAAACATGACTTTCTAGAGTAGTGCTATTGAATACAAATAAAATGTAATCACATATATAAATTTATATTTTCTAGTTTGACACTAAAAAAGTAAAAAGAAACAGATGAAATTAATTTTTATAATTTATTTATTATATCTAACCCAAGATATCCAAACTTTATTTTAACATAAAACCACATAAAATGAGATATTTGATGTGATTTTGGGGGTATGAAATCTTGAAAATCCAATGTGTATTTTACACTTCTGGAACAACTTACTTCTGACTAGCCACATTTCAAACACTCAGTAACAACATGGCAAGTGGCTATTAGGACACATAAGCATGCCCACTATGTTGGACAGTGCAACTCTAAAGAATTACAGTTTAACTAAATTAATAGAGACTATTATAGACTCAGGTATTATTTTAATTAATACTTACTGTACTCAGATTGAATTCCAAGCATCTTTTTAAAATTTTAATTGTTGGGGATTCATTGAGGGTACAAAGAACCAGATTACATTGATTGTATTTGTTAGGTAAAGTCCCTCTTATAATTGTGTCCCACCCCCAAAAGGGGTGCCACACACCTTGACCCACCACCTCCCTCCCTCCTTTCCTTTCTCTGCTCTCCCCTTCCCCCACCCCCCACTGTGTACTAAGTCATTAATTGTCCTCATACCAGAATTGAGTGCATAGGATTCTGGCTTCTCCATTCTTGTGATGCTTTACTAAGAATAGTGTTCTACTTCCATCCAGGTTAATACAAAAGATGTAAAGTCTCCTTTTTAAATGGCTAAATAGTATTCCATGGTATACATATACCACAATTATTAATCCATTTCTGGGTTGGTGGGCATTTTGGCTGTTTCCATATTTTGGTGATTGTAAATTGAGCTGTGATAAACAGTCAAAAGCAAATGTCCTATGGTGAAAGGATATTTTTTCTTCTGGGTAGATGCCCAGTAATGGGATTGCAGAATCAAATGGGAGGATCAAATGAGTTCTTTGAGGATTCTCCATACTTCTTCCCAAAAAAGGTTGTATAACTTTGCAGTCCCCCAGCAGTGTAAAAGTGTACCCTTCTCACCACATCCACGCCAGCATCTGCAGTTTTGAGATTTTGTAATGTGAGCCATTCTTCTTGGGGTTAGATGATTATCTCAGGGTGGTTTGATTTGCCTTTCTCTAATAATTATTAGAGACAATAATAGGGGACAAATAATTAGGGACAATGAGCATTTTTTTCATATATTTGTTAGCCATTCATCTGTCTTCTGTACAGAAGGTTCTATTCATCTCTCTTGCCCATTAATATGAGGGATTGTTGGCTTTTTTTTTGTTGCTTAATATGAGTTATCTGTAGATCCAGGTTATTAAACTTTTGTCCTATTCAAAATATGCACATATCCTTTTCAATTACGTAGGTTACCTATTTGCTTTAGCTATTGTCTCCTTAGCTGTACAGAAGCTTTTCAGTTTAATTAAGTGGCATTTGTATATTTTTGTTGTTGCAATTGCCACAGAAGTCTTCTTCATAAAATCTTTTCCCAGCCTCATACATTCAAATGTTTTTCCCATGCTTTCTTTGAGGATTTTTATCATTTCATGCCTTTAATTTAGGTCTATCATCCATCTTGAATCAACTTTTGTGTGTTAAGAAAGGTGTTGGTCCAGTTTCATCCTTTTACATGAGGATATCCAATTCTCCCAGCACCATTTATTGAATAGGATTCTTTCCTCCTGGTGTATGTTCTTGTTTGGTTTATTGAAGATTAGGTGGCTGAAAGATGTTAGTCTCATCTCTTGGTTTTCTATTCAGTTCCGGAGGTTTATGTCTCTATCTTTGTGCCAATACAATGCTATTGTGATCACTACGGCCTTGTAGTACAGCCTAAAGTCTGGTAGGCTGATTTCCCCAGCCTTGCTTTTATTACTAAGAGCAGCCTTAGCTATACCTGGTTTTTTATGATTCCATACAAAATGAAGAATTATTTTTTCCAAATCTTGAAAGTACAATGTTGGTATTTTAATAGGGATGGTATTGAATCTGTAGATTGATTTGGAAAGTACAAACATTTTAACAATGTTGCTTCACACAGCCATGAGCATTGTATGTTCTTCCGTTTGTTAATATCTTCTGCTATTTCTTTCCTTGGGGTTTCATAATTGTCTTTCTAGAGGTTCTTCACCTCTTTTGTTAGGTATATTCCTAGGTATTTTATTTTCTTTAAAGCTCCTGTGAAGTGGATTGTCCTTAATTAGCTTCTCATCTTGGCCGTTATTGGTATGTAAAAAGGCTACTGATTTGTGGATGTTGATTTTATATCCTGAGACGTTACTGTATATTTTGATGACTTCCAGAAGTCTTGTGGTTGAGTCTTTGGGGGTATCTAAGTACAAGATCATGTCATCAGCAGAGAGGGAGAGTTTGACCTCCTCTGCTCTCATTTGGATGCCCCTTATTTCCTTCTCTTGCCTTATTGTATTGGCTAGAACTTCCAGCACTTTGTTGAATGGTACTAGCAATAGAGGACAACCTTGTCTGATTCTAGTTCTAAATGGAATAGTTTTCAGTTTTATTCCATTCAGTAAACTATTAGTTGTGAGTTTTTTCATAGATGGCTTCATTCATTTTAAGAAATGTGCCACCTATGCCTATACTCTTCAGTGTTCTTATTAGAAAAGGATGCTGGATTTTATCTAATATTTTTTCTGCATCTATTGAGAGGATTTTGTGGTCTTTTGTTTTTTCTTCTGTTGGTGGTGAATTACATTTATGGACTTGTGTATGTAAAACCAGACTGGCATTCCTGGGATGAAACCTATTTGATCATGATGTATGACTTTTTTTATGATAAGCTATAGTCTATTGCCTGGGATTTTGTTGAGAATGTTTGCACCTATTTTCATTAGTGAAATTAGTCTGAAATTCTCCTTTTTAGTCTTTTCCTGGTTTGGGTATCAGGGTGATATTTGCTTCATAGAACATGTTGGGGAAAATTCCCTCCTCCACAACTTTTTGGAATAATTTCTACAGTATGGGAATAAGCTCTTCTTTAAAGATTTGATAGAATTCTGATGTGAAGCCATCCAGACCAAGGCATTTTTTTGTTATGAGATTTTTTTTTTATTGTTTCTTTGATCTCAGTGTTTGAAATTGGTCTGTTTAGGAGATCTATTTCTTCTTGGCTAAGTCTAGGAAGAGGGTGTGATTCAGAATATTGATCCACTTCCTACACATTGTCAAATTTCTGGGAATAGAGTTTTATTTTTTGTTTTTTGTTTTGTTTTGTTCTGCTTTGTTTTGTTTTGTCTTCAGACAGAGTCTCTTCATGTCACCCTCGGTAGAGTGCTTTGGTGTCACAGCTCACAGCAAACTCAAACTCTTGGGCGTAAGTGATTCTCTTGCCTCAGACTTTAAAGCAGCTGGAACTATAGGCACTTGCCACAATGCCTAGCTAGGGCACAGAGTTTTTTTGTAATATTCAGACATAATCTCTTGTGTCTCTGTGGCATCTGTTTTTTTCTCCTTTATCATTTCTGTTTGAGATTACTAGAGATTTTACTTTTCTGTTTCTAGTCTGGTTTATCTAGTTTATTTATTTCTTCAAATAACTAACTCCCTTATTTCATTAATTGTCTGAATGATTCTTTTGTTTTCAATTTCATTAATCTCTGATTTAATTTTGGATATTTCCTTTCTTCTGCTGGGTTTAAGCATAGATTTTTCTTCTTTTTCCAATTCCATAATATGTTTTATGAGTTTGTTGATGTGCTCTCTTTCTGTTTTACAAATGTAGGCAGTGATAAATTTTCCTCTCAGGACTGCTTTTGTTATATCCCACAGGTTTGGTAGCTTGTGTCTTCATTGTTGTTATGCTCAAGGAAGTTAATGATTTCCTTTTTCTTGTGTTCCTGCACCCAACTGTCATTCAACATAAGGTTGTTTAATTTCCACACCTTTGTGTGATGTTGAACATATTTATTGGAGTTGTGTTCCACCTGTGGTCTGAGAAGATATGAGGTAAAATTTCAATTCTATTGATTCTGGTGAGGTGTGTTTTGTGTCCTAGTTAATTTTGCAGAATGTTCCTTAAGAATTATGTATATTCTGATGAGAAGAATATATATTCTTTATCTTTGGGATGGAGTGTTCTATATACGTCTATTAAGCACAGTTGTTCTAAGGTCTCATTTAAGTCTCTTATGTCTTTGTTTAATTTCTATTTAGAGGATCTGTCCAGCTCTGTAGGAGGAATGTAAAAGTCTCCTGTTATTATGGTGTTATAGGATATCATATGCTCAGACTAATTAATGTCTGTTTCAAGAATCTTGGAGCATTTAAGTTGGGTGCATAAATATTTAGAATTGAAATGTCTTCTTTTTGCATTTTTCCTTTGACCAAGATGATGTGTCCATCTTTGTCTTGTTTTGACTTTAGTTGCTTTAAAACCACATGTGCTGAAAATAAGATTGCAACCCCTCTTTTCTTCTGACCTCTTTTCTTCTGAATTCCTTTTACCTGAAAAAATGCCTTCCAACCCTTCACTCTGAGTTTTAGTTTGTCTTTTGAAGCTAGGTGTATTTCCTGCAAATAGCAAATGGATGGCTTGTGTTTTTTAATCCAATCAGCCAATCTATGCCTCTTCAGTGGGAAATTCAAGCCATTGACATTTATTGAGATAGTTGATAACTTTGGTAGTATTCCATTCATCTTATTTTGTGAAAGTCCATTGTTTACTTTTATCTTTTTCATCATTATGGAAGCTAGGTTCTGTCCTTTAATTTCTGAGTTCTTACTTTTCTGTTGATCCATTGTGATGATCAGTGTGTAGAATATCTTGAAGTATTTCCTGTAGAGCTGGTCTTGTTGTGGCGAATTTCCTCAATGTTTACATAGCAGTAAAAGATTTGATTTCTCTGTCAATTTTAAAGCTTAGCTTAGTGGGATATAGAATTCTGGGCTGGAAATTGTTCTGTTTATGCAAATTAAAGGTACATGACCATTGTCTTCTGGCTTGAAAAGTTTCATTAGAGAAGTCTGCAGTCTGATGGATTTGCCCATATAGGTCAATTGGCGCGTACTCCTGGCAGCTTGCTGAATCATTTCTTTTGTCTTGACTTTGGACAGGTTCATCACAATGTATCTTAGAAAAGGTCTATTTGAGTTGAGGTGACCTGGGGTCTGATATCCCTCTGAAATGAGTGTGTCAGAATCTTTGGTGATATTTGGGAAATTTCATTTATAATATTCTCTAATATGGCTTCCACTCCTCTGGGGCATTCTTCTTCCCCTTCTGGGGTACCTATAACTCATATATTTGAACACTTCATGAAGTCCCATAGTTCTGTCAGTGAAGGTTCTGCTTTCTCTCTCTCTTTTTCTACCTCTTTAACTATCAGAATCACCTCAAAAGCTCTGTCTTATGCCTCTGAGATTCTTTCTTCTGCATGGTCTAATCTGTTATTAATACATTCTAGTACATCTTTAAGTTCTCTAATTGACTACTTCAATTCCTTTAGCTCTGCTATATTCTTTCTATATTCTTCCTATTGTTCTTTATTTAATTCTGGTTTTGGATTTCTTTTTGGTTATTTTCCAATTTCTCAGCAATTTCCTTCATTGTTTTTAATCATCCACATTTTAAATTCTCCTTCAGTTATTTCCAACATTTCTTTATAGGTGGAGTCCTCTGCAGTAGCTACTTCGTGGTCCCTTGAGTGAGGGGATTGCTCTGGTCTGGTTTTTCATGTTGCCAGGATGATGGTTCTTCCTCATGAGTGTTTTCTTTTGTCTATTTCCTTGTCCTAATTTTCCTTTCACTTCCTCTCACTCTTTAAGTTACCATGCCTCTGACCTAAGGTGTTGATGTGTCCTTTATGTAGAAGACTAAAGGGATGAGAAGATTGAAGAGCAGAAAGGAAAAATGATTTTAAAAAGAGAAAGAAAGAGGGTGAGTAAAAGGGAAGATTGACCAAAAGAAGATGGGCACAGAAAGAAGGAGACAGGTGTAATAGAGATATTCAGCAGGGTACTTTGGCCCACACCTTAAAAAGCCCCAACCTCTGGGGGTGCCGGGTTGAGTGGTTGCCTTGGGATCTGCAGCTCTTTCCCAGCCTGAGTAGACACAGTACCCCATCTCCACCAAATAGAGAAGAAGAACAAAAGTACTATAAATCAAACTAAAACAAACAAAAACCCTTATAGGATAAAATTGGGGGGGCAAAGAAGCTGTTACTTGGCCACCATCTTACTCTACTTCCCATTGCAAGCATCTTTAAATTCTCCTTTCACTTTGAAGAGACTCAAATTGGAAACTTCAAGTTATTTATTATGGATATGATTAATTCAAGAAAGAAAACCAGAAACTTGAATCAATGAACCGAAACTCAAAGAATAGTCCTTGGCTCTACATCAAAAAAACTGGCAAGCAAATGTAGGTTTCAAATAATGATGTATGGTATACAATGTTTGTTTGAGTTTTTCTTTTTTTTATGAAAAATTATTATCCATGTTAACCTACCCTTTTGGTTAACTAAAACTTACTGAAGTAATCACATTGTATAAAAGAACTTCTGTTCTCAGAGTGCCTACAAACTAATTTCAAATAAATTCAACAATTGTTTACTTGACATCTTCTATTTGTGAAATTCTTTGTTGTTATTGACTCCTAAGATTACACAGACTACCAAGGAGCATGAGACAAACAATAAAAACAACTATAACTGATCAAGTAGCAAACAAGTAAAAAGATAGGGAGATTGTGTTTGATTGGAGAATCGGAGAAAATAGCCCATGGAAAAAAGTAGCATTTGAGATAAGCCTTGAAGAATGAATAGATTTTCATCATAGAGATAGAAAAAGGAAGAATATTTTTAAGCAGATATTATAGGATTTTTCTGATTGTCAGTTATCCTCTCAGTATGATTGGAGTTCATGTCACATGAACAAAAGATTTATAAGCTCCCATGAAAAAGACAGAGATTTTAACTGATCACACTCTCAACATGGACTAGAGAAGTTTGGTGTTCAGTGTAGGAAGAAATCAGTGGCCTGTGGTTGCTTATTACATACCTGAGTGCTCAGGGGATTCTGAGGAAGAAGATAAAAGAGGTTGGGTGGATCTGTTAGGACAGGATTCTCACAGAAACTGAGAGTGTAGGGGATGATCTAGCAATTGTGTATATATTTGATCAAAACAAGGAAAGGCAAAGAACATACTGACAGACTGGAAGCATTTAGGTAGGGCATAGTGTATGTAATTTAGAGTCAATAAGTAAAGATTTACCCTTACTTGCTGGCTCTGCCAGGCTGGACACATTGCTTTGCCTCAGCTTCCAATATCACAGGAGTGCTACAGGGATTAAAAGAGACAGGGTAGGTGAATATTCTCAGCCAAGTGTGAACACTGCCCAAATTTTAGGTACAAAGATATTTCAGTTATTATCATTGCTATTATGAAGCTATTACAATTATCCCTGTGTAAGCTAATAAAATCCTTGGATAGAACGGAGGCAGAAAAGCATTGACAAGAGAAACCAAGCAAAATATATTGAAAAGGAAAAAGTCAAAGTTGGCCATTGATTGGTGGAAGCTGAGGCCACAGAGCTAAGAATAAAAAGAACTCATTAATGACATCAAAAGGAAGCAAACTTCAACATACATATTTGTAACCATCAGAACATCAGCCTTTTTCATGGAAACCTACTCAAGTCTATATCACAATACCTCCTGCTGACATTATAAATTCAAAGTTTTCATTTCTTTCTCTCCTTCCACTCTGACACTGAATTATAGGACAGGAGAAGGCATATGGTTTGGTGGGCTATAACATATTGTCATTTATCAACTTCTATTTTCAAGGGCGGGGATGACAGATAGAATGTGGAGGAGCCATTGTTATTGGTACAGGTAAAATATGCTCTAAAAATTGATATTATGCACAGCCACCATTCTCCTCATTGCTGCCCGCCAATATATCAACTGTCACCAAAGGATTCCAGCTCATAACCACCAGGAGCCAGATAGTGATTCCTCTTATACAGCAAGAGTTCAAGTTGTGTGCATGCATGCCATGTGTGTGAGTGGGCACACACACACACACACACACATACACACAGAGCACCCTTTAAACCCTTTTAAATCAAATGAGTTAAATACGTTTCCTTCAGGAAAGCATTTTCATTTCTAGGACAAGAATTTTTTTATAGTTTTATTTAGAACTAACTCTTTAATGAAACCCTATTGTTTCTAAGAAGGTATCACTACCTCAATCCTATCCTCACTTAGACAAAGAAGTCTAGCTTGGCACTAATTGTGTGACCTCTCTCAAATATCTAAAAAGTGCCTCATCACACGTAGGTTCTTCAAGCTCCAGAGGGAGAATAGGTTAAGCCAGTGATTTTCAACTGGTGTGCCATGAGAGGATCTTAGGTGTCCTGCAAAAAATTTTGAAGATTATTAATTAAATTATTTTTAAAAGAAATTCAAAACACAGTAAGGATATTCTTTTTCTTTAAGTTCTTTTTTTGATCACCGTCATTGAAGCGTGCCATGGAAATTCAACTGTAGGTTCAAATGTGCCATGAGGTAAAAATGGTTAAAAAACACTGGGTTGAACCATTCACAGGATGGTAAAACTACCAAGAAACAGGCTTGTCTCTGCAGAGATACCTCCTCTGTAAACCCAATGTATATACCTTTCAAGGTGTCCCTTGTTTTAAATTATGTTGTTATTCAACTTTCCTTCACAAGTGTGGGTAGAGAAGCAAAAACTATATTTGGCAAGATCTATGATCTGGGAGCAGGCTATGCCCTAATTAAAATTATGACATAGAAAAAAACATGTCTTTAATATCCTTGGAATTTCCTTTTGAACATTTTGCTTACCTATCTACCCAACCCTCCCTCTCTGTGGCTTCTCTCTCCAATGTATCCTATAACCAAGATCTTTCCTGTCTTACTCTGGGTTAATAACATGTATATACCCTGTAATTTATTTCTTAAAAGACATGGTTTCTGTTCATGAATGTCATACCAGACAGAGTTTTCTTGGCAGTAATTTACAGCTTTGTGGCTAGCCAAAGGGATTTTTCATACTCTTCAAAACATATCCTCTAATGTCACACTCAAGGTGTTGTGCTGGTGAACTAAAAACAGCTCTATAAATGAAATGAATTATCATCCCCATTACTTCTCTGCCTACATGAAGCGTTAGTGGTGTGCTGGAGCTGACTCTTGCTGGTTTGCAAAAGCCAGTTGTGCACATCTTTTCCTCCAACTTCCTATTCAGTGACATTATGGCTATAGTTTGAAATCAGCCTTGTGAGGGTATTTATACTGTGGAACTGGCAAATGTTACTTATCAGGCCTTCTCCCTGTCCTCCTCCAGAGACATATCACTACATAAGATCATCCTACGTGGGAACAGAGGACATCTTGAATATTTTAATTTTATGGTCTGTTGAAATATCCTATTTTTCTGATTTGTTCTCCTCCCTTGCTACCCCAGTATGTAAGAATTTGGCCATTCACATGCGTATCTCAACTCACTGTAACAATTAGCTCACCTATGCCTTTCCTGCTCACTAGTACATGGTCAATGCCTACACTGCCTGAAACGTGCAGAATGTGAAAAATATTAGTTGATTAAATGAACACACACAGACACATCACATACACACATGTATACACACACACTTGAGTCTAAATTAACATGAGAGAGAGATCTGTAAAAACATACTTCAGTAATAAAGGGCGATTTTATTTTTATCTTAGAATATTTACTAGGTTTACTGCCAAAGGAAAGACCTAAAATTCCTGGAGAAGCAGCTATTAACAGATGGCAGTTTCAAAGTTATTTAAATATTGCATAAAAGCTTGTGATGGTACTTTTAAGTTTTATCATCCTCTTAGGAAAAAGGCTAATGTTTAAAATGCCAGTTGTCCAAAACAAATCTGTTTAAGTGCTCAGGCTATTCCAATAAATTAAATTGACAAAATCACCTCACTTCTCATCAGCACTACCAACCCAAGGATGGCAGCCTCTCTCCTTCTCTTTGCTCAAATTCCAGCCACACCCTCCACTCACTCTTCAGGACTCCACAGAAAAGACCCTGTCAAAGGTCTAACCTTCCAAATGGCAATCTCTAAGGTTTTTTAATCCCTCTGTGGCATCTGGCACTGTTGTCCTCTCCTATGAGTCTCATTCTGGCCACATTCAATTTTCCCCGGCCTGCCAGTGTGTGTCAACAACCCTCCCTGGAAGCCCTCCAGGCCCCCGCCTGCCCTGCAGCTCCTGGCTCTCACTCTTCTTTGCTCTCTGACTCTTGACCCCTGGCCGCACACCGCAGCTAATCCCAGTACTGTTAGATGACCGAACCAAAGAAGGCTCCTCGTATCATATAAATAAGCACAATTTTCATAGTCACACATACCCCCAGGTACACGCATGCATGCTCAGGTATCGGCATATGCATGTGCACGCACGCCGACACACTCATCTCACTCCTCGGCGCTCTTCCTTATATGGACTTTCTCCCTCCCCAACCTTTCAGCACCATCCATACCTGCCTCTATTCACTGCAGTTCCCCTCTCTGCCTCTAGAGGACAAACTGCGGCTCAGCCCCCATCCCAATACTAAAAATGCGCTTCATAAAATTCTCCCCTCCCCTTAATTTAGGTGAGACGCCACCTAAATTGCCTGTCTTTGGCTTTTTCTGCTCTCCCTTCCAAAGTTTCTCTCAAAGTTAGATAGACTCTCACAGTTTCAACTAGAGTCTGCACATACCCATAATTCCCCAAAGCAAATCTAGAGACCTGAATATAATCTCTGCTTCCACACACTTCAAAAATTCAATGTGCCCCAAACCAAAGTTTTTATCTTTTCCCTCAAACACATTTCACCCTAATTGCTCTTGTGAGAACTACCAGATGCACATGTCATTCTTTCCTTTCCCTCTGTCCAACTTACATCTGTTTACTCAATTTTGGGAATTCTCCCCTTGCATGATTTCTCAGCTTATTTCTCTTTGTTACCATTGCCTAGTGTCACTGTTCACACATCGAGCATTTCGTATGTGAACCGTCCCAATAAAATGCTAAGTGACCACTCCACATTGAGCTATTCTCCCTCAACTCACCTGCCATACTCACCTGCTCCACTATGATGATGTCATTCTTTGTATTTCCTACTACCTACATTAATGCTTACACAGTCTTGGTTACTAACACATTGACTACATGGAAATCAACTGTGATGCTAGCTTATAATGCAGATCTCTAAGCCCCAAATGAATCAAATCAGTGGATCCCCAAAATCTACCTGTTCAGCCAAGAATCTAGATGAAACACAAAGAATGACATCATCTTAGTGAGACAGGTGAGTATGGCAGGTGAGTTGAGGGAGAATGGTTCAATGTGGAGTGGTCACTTAGCATTTTATTGGGATGGTTCACATACGAAATGCTCGATGTCTGAACAGTGGCACTAGACAATGGTAACAAAGAGAAATAAGCTGAGAAATCATGCAGGGGGGAGAATTCCTAGGATTGACTGAACAGATGTAAGTTGGGGAGAGGGAAAGGAAACAATGACAATGTGCCTTTGGTAGTTCTCACAGGAGCAATTAGGTTCAGTCTGAGAGACTGGCTGATAGCCTCCTCCATAGGGCTTTTAAGGCCTTTCATCATGTGGTCTCTGTTTACTTCTTTAATCTGATTTTCATTGGTCCCCTCACCCTATGCCCTTGTTCTCTATACTTGCTCTCCTGCCTTTGTGAAGGCTGTTCCTTCTTTCTAAAATGTCCTCTGCCTTTTGCTGTCAAATCTTACTAAGACTTAGTTCTAAATTCACCTACTCTGTGACATATTTTGTAATGCCTCAGATTATATCCAATTCCTAGCTTCCCAGGAGCTATCTTAAGCATTACAGTAACTGTTTTTGTACCTATTTCCTTATTTCCTTTTTGGCCAAGTACTTCTTAAGGGAAAGAGCCAAGTTCTACTTATCTTTTCCCCTCAGTAAAACAATTCTTGAATGAATGACTAAATAAATAAATATTGTCTTTACAATATAAACATCATACCCTGTGGATTAGCAGAGCTTAGAAAAACACTAAAATCTAATCATCATAGTGTTGACAGACCCCTGATAAATCTGAAAGTGTTATTCATTATCTCAGATGGAGAAGATCCAAATTTCATTTCTGAATTGAGAGGACACCTAAAGAGATAGATCAATATAAATCTCTCTTCCCAATTAAGGGCATAGATACAGATTCAGTTAGTCTGTGTTGAAGAAGCCATTCATAGAACAACCAACAGACAAGACCTAACTCCCAGACTAGTGAGTTACTAAAGACATTTTTCAAAAAGCTGATTATCAGCATATATCAGAGACACCGGAAAAACAAGCCTGTGGATGAGACTTGCCATCTGTCATCTGTCCAGCAGTTGATGGCATTATTTGAATAATCCCTGAGCTTGTGGGTAGTCCCATGGACCAGGGAGAGAAGAGAAGAGGAAGGAAGAAATCTTCTTTCTAAGAGTTTCCAGCCTAGTTAGAACCAATTAAATATTGCACATGGAAAAATCCCAAGAATAAAAACAAAGTAGTATGGTGGAGACCGCAAATTGACCTACTGTAAAGACAAAGCCCACAGCTGCTGAAGAAATAGAGGGAAATGGAAAAGATTTAAGATGTATTTGTGATCACAGACCATTGGCACTGGAAGAGCCTGGAAGAGATAGTGTAATACAGCATTTCATTTTTACAGATGAAAACTCAGAGCAAAGTGACTTTTCCAAAGCTACTCAGATAGTTTATTAGAAATGAGATAAACTTGAAAAAAGAAAAGACAAGTTACACACAGGGATATTTTGGAGAAAAAACACATAGGTTGGTGGAAAAAGAGAAAGAACTTGTTGAGGAAGGAGAAGAGGTAAATTAGCATATTTAGGAGATGAAAGTAAGAATATCTAGTATGATACAAAGAAGAGTGATGGGAAGTGAGGATAAAGTGTCAGGTGGGAGGTGGGAACTAGCCTGCACAAACAGGGAATCTTGGTCAGGAAAGGAGCAGAGTTTTCTATGAATCCGTTTGAGTTAAGTGCTAGATAATAAATTCCTATGCTATCAGAACCCAACCCCCCTCAATTATCAACTTTTGGAACTGGAAATACCTTGGAGGATGACTGAGGAGTTTGTCTTACAGAGGAATAAGCCTGGGCTAAGAAGGAGACAGTGTATGCCTGTCTATGGTCTTTATTTTTGTGCTAGTACCACACTGTTTTGATCACTATAGACTTATAGTATAACCTAAAGTCCATTAGAGTGATGCCTCCAGATTTGTTTTTATTTCTAAGAATTATATCTGCCAGTGAGGGTTTTTCTGGTTCCATATGAAATTAAGTACTATTTTTTCAAGTTCTTCGAAGTATGACATTTATGCTTTAATGGAGATTGCATTAAATCTGTAGATTGCTTTGGATAGTATGGACATTTTAACAATGCTGATTCTTTCCAGCCAAGAGCATGGCATTTTCCTCCATTTGTTAATGTCTTCTGCTATTTCTTTTCTCGGGGCTTCCTAGTTCTCTTTGTAGTGAACTTTCACATCCTTTGTTATATATATTGCAGTATTTCATCTTCTTTGGAGCCACTGTAAAAGGTATAAAGTCTTTGATTTTATTCTCAGCTTCGCTATTATTGACATATATGAGGGCAATTGATTTGTGGGTATTGATTTTGTAACCTGAGATTCTGCCATATTCCTTAATCACTTCTAAGAGCTTTCTAGTTGAGTCCTTGGGGGTTTCCAGATATAAGGTCATGTCATCTACAAAGAGCAAGAGTCTGACCTCCTCCATCTGCATTTGAATACCTTTGATCTCCTCCTCAAAAATAAATAAATGGGATCTGATCAAGCTAAAAACCTTCTGCACAGCTAAGGGTACCACAATCAAAGCAAACAGCCTTCAGAATGAGAGAAGATTTTGCATGTTAGAATCTGACAAAGGTCTGATAACTGGAACCTACGGAGAACTCAAATTAATCAAGAAAAGAGCAAACAAATCCATTTATAAGTAGGCAAGGGACTTGAACAGAGTCTTCTCTAAAGATGAAAGATGAATGGGCAAAAAACACATGAAAAAAATGCTCACTTTCTTCTAGCCATTTAAACGTTTTTTTCTTTCTTTTTTTATTTTTTGGGATTCATTGTCATCATCTTTAATCACTAAAGAAATGCAAATCAAAACACTCTGAGATACCACTTAACTCCAGTAAGATTAACGCACATCACAAAGTCCCAATTCTGCAGATGATAGCATGAATGTGGACAGAAAAATATTTCTGCAGTACTGGTGGGACTGCAAACTAATGCCACCTCTATTGAAAAAGTATGGAGAATTCTTGAAGAACTAAAAGTCAACCTTCCATTTGGTCCCACAATTTTATTACTAGGGATCTACCCACAAGAACAAAAATCATTTTACCATAGTCATTTTCACCAAAATGTTTATTGCAGCTCAGTTCATAATTGCCAAGTCATGGAAGCAACCCAAATGCCCATCAACCCATGAATATATTAACAAACTGTGGCATCTGTGTACCATGGAGTACTATTCAGCCATAAGAAAAAAATGTATACTTTATATCTTTTATGTTTTTCTGGATGGAGGTGAAACACATTCTTCTGGGTAAAGTATCTCAAGAATGGAAAGAAAATCCAATGTACTCAATGCTAATATGAAACCAACATGTAAACAATTTGCCTATACCAATTATAAAACACAGATATAATCTAGCAAGGGGGAGGGGAAAGAAAGATGGGGGAGTGTGAAGGGAGGGCAATTGGTGTGATCTCACCTAATGTGCACAATATGAGGGTGTTCAGCATGCCCCCTGGGTAAAGGGCTCAAATACAACTTGAACTTTACTTTGGAAGTGAGAACAATATAATCTAAAACTTTGTATGCTCATATTAATTTGAAATTTTAAAAAGTTATGATTTCAATTGGGAAAAAGAAAATCCAGAAGTTGGGCTTGGAACCAGCCAACAGAGGTGCCTTTTGAGTGTTCATGAGGTGAATGGCCAGGGTACTGTCTGATGAGCTGGTTTCTTTGCTACCTAAGGTGAACCACTTGGCTAGGTGGTACCTAGCTAGAGAGAAAACCTTACCATGCCCATAGCAAAGAAAGATCAGATGCCACTGAAAGGCATAGCTCCTGCTCCATATGTCCACCCTACATGATGACAGCAAGCTCTGGACTGTCTCCAATGTGCAAAATCTGGTCCATTCTGTGAAAAGACTCAGCCCTGCCACTGGGACACATCTGGGTTAACCAAACATTTGAACTCACTAGGACTGAATCCAATCACTTTGTTATGCCTAAAAATGACCTATTCCCAGAACTGCTGTGACCTCCCTTAGGTCAGAAAATCATAGCAAGTAACTTCAGGTCAAATGATCATACAGTCAAGGCCACTGGGAACAATTTTATAATCTGGGCTGATGTATGCAGTGTTTTTCCAGGAGCAGCCACTTTAAGGGGTCACCCCTGACTAAGCAACCCAGTGGAAGCTTCACATCTAAGCAGCATTCATTGGCTTACTGCAGCCACATTTGCTGCTATACTCTGTCCTCTTCCCATTCTCCTGTGTGGTGCATGTGCTTTGTGCACAGACTCTCCTCACATCTCTGTCCCTGTCCCAGCCCTCCCTCTCCTCCAGGAAAGGCTTTTATTTCTTCTCTGTGACTCAACACATACCCAGGTAACCTGCGAGTCAGACCTTTCTTTGTTTTATTCAGGCCCTAAGATTCTGGGCCTATTTGTTATTCACACTGTTCAGATCTTGGAGGCAAAGCCATGTTCATGGATTATGGAATCCCTTGTACACCTAGTGGACACCTGGCCTGCTATCAGGGTACAGCCTTCCTTGATGCCCCTTCTAGCCCAGCCAGGGGTAGAAAAGGGGTGAATCTCAGAGGTTTGAGTATATTCTATCCCTTAGTTCATGAAACCTTATAATACTTGGCTTGGGCAAATCATTGGGTTACTTAATTATTCCTTTTCATTTCCTTTCTTCATCTCTTTATAAGGAGTCATATCTATGTGTTTAATGTTTACATTTTTATTTGTTAAGTGTCTTTATCTTGTTGTTTGGGGTCCATATAGTTTTAACTTAAATAGCAGTGCATTATATATTTCATACTTTTTTTTTCCCACTCAGCACTATGTTTTTAGGATGCACGCATGTTACTGTGTGTGCTTCTGACTAAAGATGATAGGCTGTTGTGGGCCTGGTGCCCTTCTGCTCTGTGCTCCCTCTTCTGTGCCTCAACATCTAGATTTGGTGGTGGTCAGAAGGGTCCTATGAGATGGCACACACATAAAGCACTTAAGCCAGTGCCAGCACGTAACAAGTACATGACCTATTTGCTATAATTATTACTATACCCTTGGCCTACAGACATGGAGGGTTTTGCTTGTTTATTCCCTTGTAAAGTGATCACCTGAGGAAAACCTCAGCTAGAACAACCTTCTGACCTTTCTCAAAAAATGCTGTTCAGATATTGAACAGATATTGTGATTGCGACCCAAGAACTTTTAGTAACTAACTCATTAGAGTTCCAAAGGCTTCATGAACATCAAATGGCTTTTTGCAATCTCCAAGTAGAGTATATGAAATCCAGAGAGTAGCCAACATATGGGTCTACCTACAGAGCCACAATTTATTTGCAAGAAAGAGTGAGAGCTTGCTCCCTAGGTGTCCTGTGTTCAGTGTGCTGCTCCCTAAATACAAGATAACTCCCAAATCCTTTGTTTTGCTGATATTCCTACTTAAACCCAAGACTTCATCCTGGATATCCCCGACTATCCCTGATCTCCACTCCTCGCTCTTGCCAGCTGAACACTGTACAATCCCTACAATCCCTTTCATTACAGAAGAGACACTGCACCAAAGTACCAAGGCAGAGAATGGCAGATTCAGTGTGACAGCAGGGTGAGATTCAAAGCCCAAAGGTTTGAAGTTTTACTTATAATGAGAACATGGATGAAATATGGGCCACAAAGTTTAGGATAGAGGAAAAAAAAAAGAAAGAATAGCATAGTCATACATCTTCAACATTCTTAAACAAAACAATTTTCAGCCCAGAATTCTGTATCCTGCTCAACTAAGCATCAAAATTGATGGAGAAATCAAATTATTTGCAGATATACAAAGCACTGAGGAAATTCACCACAACAAGACTAGTTCTACAGGAAATACTTAGATCTATTCCCAACATCAACCATTACAATAGACCACAAGCAAAGTAAACCCCCAGAAGCTAAAGGTCAAAATTTAACATCCACAAAGTGGCACAAAGGATAAAACTACGCAATGGACTCTCACAAAATAAGATGAATAGAACTCCACCACATTTCTCAAGTCTCTCAATAAATGTCAATGGACTGAATTCACCACTGAAGAGGAACAAGCTGGCTGACTGGATAAAAAAGGACAAGTCATCCATAAGCTGTCTCCAGGAGGCACACTTAGCCTTGAAGGACAAACCAAGACTCAGGGTTAAGGGATGGAAAGCAGTATTTCAAGAAAATGGAAATGAGAAGAAAGGAGGGGTGGCAATCTTATTTTCAGATTCAAGCAGATTTAAAGCAACTAAAGTTAAGAAAGACAAAGATGGACCCTATCCTGGTCAAAGGAACAATACAAAAAGAAGACATTATAATTTTAAATATTTATGTACCCAACTTAAATGCTCCTAGCTTTATGAAACAGACCCTGATGGCTCTGAGCAATATGATATCCCATAACACAATAATATCTAGGGACTGTAACATCCTTCTGACAAAACTGGACAAATTCTTTAAACAGAATCTAAACAAAGATACAAAAGACTTAAATGTGACCATAGAACAAATGGGATTAATAGACATATACAGAACACACCATCCTGAAGTTAAGGAACGTACATTTTTATCAGTCCATGGTATGTGCTCCAACATCAACCATGTCCTAGGATACAGATCAAACATCAGCAAAATTAAGAGAATAGAAATTATACCTTGTATCTTCTCAGACCACTGAAGGGGCAATAAAGTTACTCAATTCCAACAAAAACTTTCATCCCCACATAAAGGCTTGGAAATTAAACAAGCTTATACTGAATAAGGGTTCAGGAAAAGACAAAAGGGGAAATTGAGAAATTCCTCAAACATAGCAACAAGGAAGACACAAGTTATCAATACCTGTTAGATACAGCCAAAGCAATCTTAGGAGGGAAATTTATTGCATTGGATGCCTACATTTGAAAAACAGAAAGAGAGCACATCAAAAAAGAGAGCAAGTTCATAAACAAACTCATGAACCATCTTATGGAACTGGAAAAAGAACAACAATCTAATCCCAAACATAGCAGAAAAAAAGAAATAACACAAAATTAAATCAAAGATGGATGAAATTGAAAAGAAAAGAATCATTCAGAAAATTAATAAAACAAAAAGTTGTTTTTTGAAAACATAAATAAAATCAATAAACCTTTGGCCAGATTAACTAGAAATAGAAAAGCAAAATCTACAACAACCTCAATCAGAAATAATAAAGGGGCAATAACAATAGACAACACAGAGATAAAATAGATCATCTCTGAGTACTACAAGAAATGCTGCCCAGAAATTTGACAATATCGAGGAAATAGATCAATACTTGGGATCACACCCTCTCTCTAGACTTAATCAAGAAGAAATAGATCTCTTGAACAGACCAATTTCAAGAAATGGGGTCAACAAAACAGTAAAAAAAAATCCAATATATACAGCCCTAATATGAAGCAAATTTATACCTTTCATTTGAAGGGTACAAGCCAATTATTGCACAAGAAGATGGGGAAAGGGTGAGAGAGGATAAAGGGTGAGATCACACTTGAGATGCATCTTTGAAGGGTCAGGAGAAAACAACTAAATGCAGAACACAAATGTTTTCACACAGTAAATGAGAAAATCTCACAAATATGTTGAACTGATGGATGAAAATGTCGAATATGTCGAACTGATGGATGAAAATATCTCAGATTGTATATGAAGCCTGCACACTGTACTCCATGATTGAACTAATGTACACAGCTATGATACAATAAAAATAAATAAATAATTCCCAACAAAAAAGTGCCTAGGTCCAGATGACTTCCTACCAGAATTCTATAAAACCTTCAAAGAACAGCTTATACCCATACTGCAGAAATTATTCCAAAAAATTGAGAGGGAAGGCATCTTCCCTCAACACATTCTACAAAGCAAACATCACCCTAATACCAAAACCAAGAAAAAACCCAACTAAAAAGGAAAATTTCAATCTGGTATGGTGATACCCCTGGCTTTGTTTTTATTACTAAGGACTGCCTTAGCTATACGGGGTTTTTTCTGGTTCCATACAAAGCGCAAAATCATTTTTTCCAGGTCTTGAAAGTAGGAGGTTGGCATTTTAATAGGGATGGCATTGAATCGGTACATTGCTCTGGGAAGTATAGACATTTTAACAATGTTAATTCTTCCCAGCCATGAGCATGGTATGTTCTTCCATTTATTCAAGTCCTCTACTATCTCCTTTCTTAAGGTTTCATAATTTTCTTTATAGAGGTCTTTCACCTCTTTGGTTAGGTATATTCCTAAGTATTTCATTTTCTTTGAAGCTATGGAGAAGGGAATTGTGTCTGTGATTAACCTCTCATCTTGACTGTTGTTGACATATACAAAGGCAACCGACTTATAGACATTGATTTTATATCCTGAGACATTGCTGTATTTTTTGATGACTTCCAGGAGTCTAATAGTTGAATCTTTGGGCTTCTCTAAGTATAAGATCATATCATCAGCAAAAAGGGAGAGTTTGACCTCCTCTGCACCCATCTGGATGCCCTTTATATTCTTGTCTTGTCTAATAGTATTGGCTAGAACTTCCAGCACTATGTTGAATAGCATTTGTGACAGAGGACAGCTTTGTGTGGTTCCAGTTCTAAGAGTAAAAGCTTTTAGTTTTACTCCATTCAGTAAAATATTAGCTATGGGTTTGTCATAGATAGCCTCTATCAGTTTAAGGAATGTGCCACCTATACCTATGCTCCTCAGTGTTCTAATTAGAA
>CAUYON010014227.1:0-12342 GCA_963573935.1 Arctocebus calabarensis
AGACAGAATCTCACTTTATCGCCCTGGGTAGAGTGCCGTGGCGTCACACTGCTCACAGCAACCTCCAGCTCTTGGGCTTAAGCGATTCTCTTGCCTCAGCCTCCTGAGTAGCTGGGACTACAGGCGCCCACCACAGCGCCCGGCTATTTTTTTGTTTTTGCAGTTCGGCCGAGGCCGGGCTTGAACCCGCCACCTTTGGTATATGGGGCCGGCACCCTACTCGCTAAGCCACAGGAGCCGCCCAAGAAGGGTGTTTTTTTGAGGAGCTTGGCTTATCAGAACATTTTATAGTTGTGATTTAATGAGTACAACAAAAAAGTGATTATAATTTCTGATTATTTTTGTTGGTATATAGTGCCTAGTATTTATATAAACTATATATACTATGGTATCTAATATATCACTAGATATGTGACTGTATTAGTCTGCTTGGGCTGCCATAACAAAGTGCAATAGATTGAATGGTTTAAAACAACAGGCATTTATTTTTTCTCCCAGTTCCAGAAGCTAGGAAGTCCAAGATCAAGGTATTAGCTGATTAGGATCCCTCCTGAAGGCTCTATTCCTAGCTTGCAGATGTCTTCTTTCTCTCTGTGTCCTCACATGGTAGAGAGAGAGAAAGCAAGCTCTCTGGTGTCTCTTTTTTATTAGGGCAGGAATCCCTTCACAGAGGTCTCATATTATGATTTTCTTAAAACCTAATTACTTCCCAAAGTCTCCATCTCCAAATAAGGTTAGGGTTTCAACATACAAATTTGGGGGGCACCCACTTCACCTCTTGCAGTGGCTGTTTAAATTTCTATTTAACTTAATTAAAATTAGACAAAATAAAAAATCCAGTTCCTTAGTTGCATTAGTCATACTTCAAGTACTGACTACCCAAATACAATTAGTAGCCATTATATTTGACAAAGCAAATTATAGAATATTTCCATCATATAGAAATTGTATTGACTAGCACTGATACGGAGTATTTGGAAGTCTTCCAGGATAGTTATTGATTACATGAAAGAAGTTCTATTTAAGTGGAGAGGCAGTGCTGCAATTGCTCCTTCTTGGGGTCTGTTCCCTACTAAAAACGCCTTTAAAATTGGAGAGTTTTCTGTTTGGGGGAAAACGATTAGTTTTATTTTAAAGTTTTTTTGTGTGTTTTTTTTTAAACATTGCTACTCACTATATTATTTTCATGGTGGATTCTTCTAATTTTTATTTTAAAATTAAAGGAGTATTACTAATTACTTGTTTCAGTTCTCATCACAGAGGACACCGTGATTGTTTCTATATGTATAGCATTTATCAAAGCCCTGTGCTAGTATCTGTGCTCGTCAGGTATCAGTGCTAGTCATGATGAATCTGAGTTTGGAAATTGCATGTTGACCAGTCCTGGTGACTCACGCCTGTAATCCTAGCACTTGGGAGGCACAGGCAGGTTGACGGCCTTGAGACCCGCCTGAGCTAGAGTGAGACCTTGTCTGGAAAAATAGCTGGGCATTGTGGTGGGCCCTTATAATCCCAGCTACTTGGGAGACTGAGGCAAGAGAATCACTCGAGCCCAAGAGTTTGAGGTTGCTGTGGGCTGTGACACCATGACACTCTACCGGGGGCAACAAAGTAAGACTCTGTCTCAAAAAAAAAAAAAAAGGAAATTGCATGTAAATATACATACAGTATACATAGCTTCACATGAGGGTATCTTACTCTTTTTTTTGAGAAAGAGTCTCACTTTGTCATCCTTGGTAGAGTGCCCAGTGCTCAGAGCAACCTCAAACTCTTGGGCTCAAGAGATCCTCTTGCCTCAGCCTCCTGAGTAGCTGGAATTACATAAAGGCACCTACTTCAATGCTTGACTATTTTTAGAGACAGAGTCTGGCTCTGCCTCTAGAGCTCTTGGAACTACTGAGCTCAAGCAATCCACCTGCCTTGGCCTCCCAAAGTGGAGGATTATAAGGGCTTGAGCCACTGCACCTAGCCCTGAACTCTTCTTTTCAATAATTGTAAATGTGGAAGGTGACTATTATTATTTTCTCTCCTTCCCTCTTTTCCCTTTCTTGCTTCCAAGGTTTTAGAGGGAAATCTGTACCTGTCAAATACTAGTACCTGTCAAATTGCCCTGTTTTCAAAATAGGTTTATTATCTGTCTCTCTGTTGAGAATAGACACTATTATTAGTATTTGATCCAGAATAATGAATGAGATTAAACCTCATGTAATAAGATTTTGAGCTAGAACAATAGCCTTATATATAATAACATGAGTTTTGCATATTGTAGCTGTCACATCCTGTTTTAGTTAGGCATTGCTTCAGATAATGGTTGCGTTCACTGCTTCATCCCCAGTATCTAACACAATTTTGCCACAAAAAAGTATTCTATAATATTTGTCTTTTTTTTTTTTTTTTGAGACAGAGTTTGAGACTCAGTTGCCCTTGGTAGAGTGCCATGGCATCATAGCTCATAGCAAACTTTTGGGCTCAAGTGATTCTCTTGCCTCAGCCTCCCGAGTAGCTGGGACTATAGGCTCCCACTACCAACGCCCAGCTATTTCTAGAGATGGAGTTTCACTCTTGCTCTGACTGGTCTCAAAATCCTGAGCTCAGGCAGTCCACTTGCTTTGGTGTCCCAGAGTGCTAGGATTTATAGGTATGAGCCACCACGTCTGGTCTTGTAATTATCTGTTGAATGAACTTTGAACCCATGACACTTGTCTTATACATACTTTGAAATCTTGCACAGTATCTAACACAGTATTATGTACAGTATTATGTACATACTTCTTTGTTGTTATTGTTGCAGTTTTTGGCTGGGGCCAGGTTTGAACCCGCCACCTCTGGTATTTGGGGCCTGCGCCCTACTCCTTGAGCCACAGGTGCTCCCCAATTCAGTACTTATTTATAAATACATGCTCACTATATATACATATTGTAAGAAGACATCCATTTCAAAATGTATCATGTAGATGTATGATTTTAGAATAGCAGAGAATTTTTGAACAAGATAATAAAATTCTCTGGTATAGTCTCCCATGTATTATATCAAATTTGTATTAGATGATATAAGATGAAATATATAGCATCGAGAATTGTGAAAAATAATGCTGACAGTTTAAAATAGTAGGTGGTGGTGGGGAAATCCCCTAAATGAAAAGGTAAATTTAACATATGAAAAGTATATTACAGGGATAGATTATGGGTAGTTGCATGGAGATAGTCCATAAGAGCATTTTCTACATGGGGCTGTTCTTTTGGGTTTTCTTTTTTTTGCAGTTTTTTTTTTTGGCCAGGGCTGGGTTTGAACCCACCACTGCTGGTATATGGGGCCAGCACCCTACTCCTTGAGCCACAGGCGTTGCCCTGGGGCTGCTCTTTTTGAAATCCTATGTATAATTCAGTATACATTGACACGAACATTTCTTACTAATTTTTTCCATTTTCTGTACCATGCTGTTATGTTGTTTGGGAACATACAAATCCATTCCACATGTCATCATCTACAGACCACAGATTTGGTGGAAACAATACTGGTGACCAAACAGTAATGCCATCTAATTATCCTATTGTGCACCTTATTATTTTTAATAATGAGTAACTTTTTCTTTTCTTTTTTTTTTTTTTTTTTTTTGAGACAGAGCCCCAAGCTGTCATCCTGGATGGAGTGCTGTGGCATCACAGCTCACAGCAACCTCCAATTCCTGGGCTCAAGTGAGTCTCCTGCCTCCGCCTCCCAAGTAGTTGGGACCACAGGCGCCCGGCACAACGCCCGGCCATTTTTTGGTTGCAGCAGTCATTGTTGCTTGGCGGGCCCTGGGGCTGGATTCGAACCCGTGAGCTCAGGTGCACATGGCTGGCACCCTAGCCTGTTGAGCCATAGGCGCCGAGCCAATAATGAGTAACTTTTCTATGAGTAACTTTCCTGGCTTCTGTAGGCAACTATGGCTTTTATTCACTGAAAGCTTCAGTAATTTCATTAGCTGGAAAGAATGCCAGAGTAGACAAATAATGCATTTTTTAATTAATTTTAATTTCATTTAGTTTAATTTTATTTTTTTGAGACAGAGTCTCACTCTGTAGCCCTAGGTAGAGTGCTATGGCACCATCGTAGCTCCCAGGAACCTCAAACTCTTAGGTTCAAGTGATCCTCTTGCTTTACCTTGAGTAGCTGGGACTACAAGCATGTACCACCATGCCCAGCTAGTGTTTTCTATTTTCAGTAGAGATGAGGTCTCACTCTAGCTCAAGTTCATCTCAAACTCCTGAGCTCAAGCAATCCACTCGCCTTGGCCTCCCAGAATGCTAGAATTACAGGCATGAGCCACCATGTCAGCCAATAATGCATTTTTAAACTGACATTTTTATAGTTGCCATATTGTGTGCCTAATCTCCTTATCTGAATTTTCTACCAAATGCATTAGGCTGAATGAAAAAAACAAACTGGCTCAGTGCCTGTGGCTCAATGGGTTAAGGTGCCAGCCATATGCACCTGAGCTGGCAGGTTCTAATCCAGCCTGGGCCCGCCAAACAACAATGACGGCTGCAACCAAAAAATGGCCGGGCGTTGTGGCGGGCGCCTGAGGTCCCAGCTACTTGGGAGGCAGAAGCAAGAGACTGGCTTGAGCCCAGGAATTGGAGGTTGCTGTGAGCTATGATGCCACAGCACTCTATCCAGGGTGATAGCTTGAGGCTCTGTCTCAAAAAAAAAAAAAAAAAAGAAAGAAAGAAAGAAAAGAAAAGAAAGAAACAAACTATTGGTAACACTTTGAAAATCACTTTTAGAAGGCATGATTGCACCTAATTCAAACCTATTTTAATGGTTTCAATATTAAATTAAAATCCATTTTATTATACAAAGTCCACCAAATCTTCAAGTAAATATTTATAACGTACTTTACTTTTTGTAGTTGTTAATATATAGCTGAACAGATAAGTTCTAGGTCCAACAGGAGAATGACTTTCATGTAGCAGATAAAAAACAGAACAACTCTGGGCAGTGCCTATGGCTTAGCCAGTAGGGCGCCGGCCCCATATGCCGAAGGTGGCAGGTTCAAACCCAGCCTTGCGGAACTGCAATACAAAAAAAAAATAGCCAGGCATTGTGGCAGGCACCTGTAGTCCCAGCTACTCTGGAGGCTGAGGCAGGAGCTGGAGGTTGCTGTGAGCTGTATGATGTCATGGCAGTCTACCAAGGGCGATAAAATGAGACTCTGTCTCTACAAAAAAAAAAAAAAAAAACAACAAAAAACAGAACAACTCTGAAAATTCCATCCATTAGCCAAAGTGAGGCATCCACAGTTTTTTTGTATGTTAGATATAGTGGTAAATATAAATGTATCTTCTTGTACAGTCAAATCCCTAAACAACTAAGGATAGCTCATCGTTTAGTATGTTTTGCAACACTAGAAGAACCTCTATCAGCAATTGTCTTTGGTTGAGAAAGTCACTGAGCTTGTTGAAAAAAAATTTTTTTTTTTTTTGGGGGGGGAAGACAGGGTCTTACTCTGTCATCTAGGTTAGAGTGCAATGGGGCCCTCAGTAGCTCATTGTAATCTCAAACTGCTGGGCTCCGATGATCTTCCTGCCTCAGTCTCCCAAATAGCAAGGACTACAGGCAGCCTTGGGGCTAATTTTTCTACTTTGTGTAGAGCTGGGGTCTTGATGCCTCTCAGGCTGGTCTTAAACTCCCGGCCTTAAGTCAGTGATTCTCAACCTGTGGGTCATGTCCCACAGGAACTGTATTAAAGGGTGCCGCTTTAGTAAGGTTGAGAACCACTGCCTTAAGTGATCTTCCAGCTTTGGCCTCCTAAAGTGCTAGGATTACAGGAATGAGCCACTCACTATACCCAGCCTGAATTCTTTTTGTTCTATGACAAAGGGCATGGTTTTATGTGTGAAGGGACAGAATTTGCATACCATTGAATAATTTGGCAGGGAGATTTCTTGTATTTTTTACCTGCATTTTTATTTATTTATTTTTTATTTTTTGCGGGTTTTTGCCGGGGCTGGGTTTGAACCCGCCACCTCTGACATATGAGGCTAGCACCCTACTCTTTTGAGCCACCTCCCATTTACCTACATTTTTACTTTTCTGATCGTTAAAACATTTGCTGTACTTGTATTTGGTAAGTGGTTATGATCTACAAATTTAGTAAGTATTACTCATTTATTTTGAAAGTCTGGTTATTGGTTGGCTATTGAAATAAGCAATTTTCTGTTTTCATAGCTGCATTGATAATTAGGCCAATAAGCCTGGAGTTATGATGTCCAAGGCCTCAAAAAAAAGTCTGCCCTAGCTCTCACAGAGAGACCAATTTACTTTCTGTATATGTTCTCTGTGGGCCCCTGGCAGATTAGATGGTACCTGCTAATATTGAGGACAGACCTTCCCCACTCAGACTCAACACACTAATTTTCTCTGGAAACAGACACACCAAAAATAATGCTTTACCAGATTTCTAGGTATTCCTTAATTCAGTTAAGTTGACACCTAAAATTAAGTCAAATCCACGCCTTGTCAACTTGGCACCCATATGGATCTCCAACCTTTTTTTTTTTTTTTCCGAGACAGAGTCTCACACTGTCACCTGGGTAGAGTGCCATGGTGTCACGGCTCACAGCAACCTCAAATTCTTGGGCTCACGTGATTCTCAAGGTGCAATTATTCCTTAAATGTCATTTGTTAAAATCAGTCTGACCAAAAAAATAAATGGGCTCAGCACCTGTAGCTCAGTGGCTAGGGGGCCAGCTGCATATACTGGGGTTGGCAGATTTGAACCCAGCCTGGGCCTGCCAAACAACAATGACAACTGCAACAAAAAAAATAGCCGGGTGTTGTGATGGGCACCTGTAGTGTCTGCTACTTGGGAGGCTGAGGCAAGAGAATTGCTTAAGCCCAAGAGTTTGAGGTTGCTGTGAGCTGTGATACCAGGGCACTGTACCGAGGATGATAAACTGAGACTCTGTCTCAAAAAAAAAAAAAAAAAAAAAAAAATGGTGCTGGGAGAACTGGTTAGCCACATGTAGAAGACTGACACTGGACCTGAACCTCTTACCACTGACAAAAATTGACTCTCACTGGATTAAAGATTCAAATTTAAGACACAAAAGCAGGGCGCAGTGGCTCATGCCTGTACTACAAGCACTCTGGGAGGCTGAGGTGGGTGGATTGTCCTGAGTGCACAGGTTCGAGATCAGCCTGAGCAAGAACAAGATCTTGGTTCTAAAAATAGCTGGGCATTGTGGTGGGCACCTGTAGTCCCTGCTACTTGGGAGACTGAGGCAAGAGAATTATGGGAGTGCAAGAGTTTGAGGTTGCTGTGAGCAATGATGCCAGGACACTCTACCAAGGTCAATTAAGTGAGCCTCTGCCTCAACAATAAATAAATAAATAAATAAATGACATAAAACAATAAAAATTCTAGAAGAAAGTATGGGCAAAGGTCTTTACAGTATCAGTCTGGGGAAAGATTTTATGAAGAAGACCCCCGTGACGATTGTAGCAACACCAAAAATAAATAAATGGGACATGATCAAGATAAAAGGCTTCTGCATAGCTAAGGGTTTAACAACTAAAGCTAACAGCTTTCAGAATGAGAGAAAATATTTGTATCCTATGAATCTGGCAAAGGGCTGATAATTAGAATCTATAGAGAAATCAATCACCAAGAAAAGAGCAAACTATCTCACTTATAAGTGGTCAAGAGATATGAACAGAATCTTCTCTGAAGAGGATAGGCAAATGGCCAACAAAACTGAAAAAATGCTCATTGTCCCTCATTAGAAAAATCTAAATCAAAACCACCCTGAGATACTACCTAACCCCAGTGAGAATAGTCCACATTACAAAGTCCCAAACCTGCAGTTGCTGCCATGAATATGGAGAGAAAGGAATTGCTAGTGGGATTGCAAACTAATACATACTTCTTTCCTTTATGGAAAGAAGTATGCAGTATCTTTAAAGAGCTAAAAGTAAACCTTCCATTGATGCTACAATCCCATTACTAGGTATCTATCCAGAAGAAAGAAAACCATTTTACTATGAGGACATTTGCATTAGAATGTTCATTGCAGTTCAGTTTACAATCACCAACATACAGGATCAACCCAAGTACCCGTCACCCCATGAATGAATTAATAAACTGTGGTATATGTATGCCCTAGAATATTATTCTGCCATAAAAAGATGGAAACTTGACATCTTTTGTATTAACCTGGATGGAGTTCAAGAACATTCTTCTTTGTAAAGTACCACAGAAAGGAAAAGCAAATATCCAATGTGTACAATACTAATATGAAACCAATAGGTAAACAACTATACACCCATATGAAAGAAGAACTCAATTAAATTCAAGAGTGGGGGTATGGGGGAGGAGGATCAGGGAAGAGGAGAAGAAGCAAGGGGTTGGTAAACTCTAACCCAGTGTGCACAATGTAGGGATATAGAGCTCTCTCCCTGGATGAAGGGCTCAGCTAAAACTTGAACTTTACTAACAAATTGAAACAACATAACTTAAGCATTTGTACCCTCATATTAATCTGAAATTTTAAAAAATGAAAAGGAACAATATGGACTCACAGCCGATAAAGGATGAGGGGAGACTACAATAGGCTAATATTATGAAAACTCAGTCAGGAGTATGATCAGGAACAGAAGCCATACTCCATAGGATGCTTTCCAGCTTTTTTTTTGTTTTAACAAGTGAACAGTTTATTAAGAATTAAACAGAGGTATGATGTGATACAGTACAAGCAAGACACTCAAGATAGGTGTAACTTAAATTTCACCTCAAAAAAAATCACAAGACAAAGGAGAAAGCAATTTCACTGTTATAAAGTAAGATATTTCATGCAAAGTATTAACTCTGCCCCCCCAAAGCCCAACCTCCCAACAAACAAAAAACTATCTGGGAATACTGCTATGCTAACATATTAACCACAGAATAATCATTCATAGGAAAACAGTAATTAAGCAATGAATTTAATGAAATAACAAAGTTCAAACTATCATAAACTCACAGACCACAATGAATTTACAAGACAAGCAATTCCAGAAATCTTATAAACAATAAAAAAAGAAGAAATATTTCAATATCATTCTACTTGATCTGGATACATCTGCTATTGAAATTGGAGAAAATATATTGTTATAAAGGGAAATTACAAACATGTTTCACTTATAAATGAGGATGCAATATCCTAAACAACATATTGACAAGTTGATTAAAAAATTAATGTTTAAGTAATGTACTTTGGCAAAATTGAATCCAATTTATATGAAAGTCACTATTTTATTTTCTTTCTTTTTTTTTTTTTTTTTTGTTTTCTTTCCCTCACTCCCACCTTCCTCCTCGGTCTGCTCTCTCCTTCCCTCATGCCCCACAGTGTCACTGATTGTCATTAATTGTCCTCAAATCAAAGTTGAATACATAGGATTCATGCTTCTCCATTCCTGTGATGTTTCACTAAGAATAATATGTTCCACTTCCATCCAAGTTGCTACAAACGCTGCAAAGTCTCCATTATTTTTGATGGCTGAGTAATATTCCATGATATACATATACCATAGCTTACCAATCCACTCCTGGGTTGAAGGACATTTAGGCTGTTTCCACACTTTAGCAATTGTAAATTGGGCTGTGATAAACAGCATAGTACAAGTGTCCTTATAATAAAAGTTTGTTTTTTTTTTTTTCTTGTGGATAGATGCCCAGCAATGGGATTACAGGATCAAACAGGAGGTCTAGGTTGAGTTCTTTGAGCTTTCTCCATACTTCCTTCCAAAAAGATTGTATTAGTTTGCAGTCCCATTAGCAGTGTAAAAGTGTTCCTTTCTCCCCACATCCACGCCAGGTCTGCAATCTTGAGATTTTGTGATATAGGCCATTCTCACTGGAGTTAGGTAGTATCTCAGGGTGGTTTTAATTTGCATTTCTCTAATAATTAAGGATGATGAGCATTTTTTCAATTTTATTGGCCATTTGTCTGTCGGCTTTAGAGAAGATGCTGTTCATCTCTCTTCCCCATTAATGTATGGGATTGTTGGTTTTTTTCTTGTAGATTAATTGAAGTTCTGTATAGTTCCTGGTTATTAAACTTTTGTCAGATTCAAAATGTGCAAATATCCTTTCCCATTGGGTAGGTTGTCTATTTGCTTTGGTTGTTGTCTCCTTGGCTGTACAGAAGCTTTTTCAGTTTAATTAAGTCCTGTCTGTTTATTGTTGCAGTTGTTGCTATTGCCATGGCAGTCTTCCTCATAAAGTCTTTCCCTAGGCCAATATCTTCCAGTGTTTTTCCAATTCTTTCTTTGAGGATTTTTATCATCCAAAGAGGTGAAAGACCTCTATAAAGAAAATTATGAAACCTTAAGAAAGGAAATAGTAGAGGACTTTAATAAATGGAAGAACATACCATGCTCATGGCTGGGAAGAATCAACATTGTTAAAATGTCTATACTTCCCAGAGCAATTTACCGATTCAACGCCATCCCTATTAAAATACCAACATCCTATTTTCAAGACGTGCAAAAAATGATTCTGCATTTTGTGTGGAACCAGAAAAACCTTGTATAGCTAAGGCAGTTCTTAGTAATAAAAACAAAGCTGGGAGTATCACCATACCAGATTTTAGGCTGTATTACAAGGCCATAGTGGTCAAGACAGCATGGTACTGACACAAAAATAGAGACATAGATACTTGGAATCGTATAGAAAAGCTGGAAATGAAACCAACAACTTACAGCTATCAAATCTTCGATAAACCAAACAAGAGTGTTCACGGGGGGAAAGGCTCCCTATTCAATAAATGGTGCTGGGAGAATTGGATATCTGTATGTAAAAGACTGAAACTGGATGTGCACCTTTCTCCCCTCACAAAGATTGATTCAAGACGGATCAAGGACTTAAATTTAAGGCATGAGACGCTATTTGTTGATAATAAAACTGAATGCAATTATCAAGTTTACAAACCAGAAACTATATCTAGACAAAGAGTTATGTAAGGATGTATTCATCCAAAATTCTCGCAATTTCATGAAAGAAGAAATACTAAGATTAATTAGAATTCTTCTAAATTGTGATGTGTACTGGCAGAATAAAGGGAATATCCAAAATTTTTTCAGTGAGAATTTTCCAGTTTACTGCGCTATGTCTTCAGAATACAGAGTGCAGCTTCTATCAAAATATCTGTTTTAATGATGCTGCAACACATGAAGCTGGTAGGCATTATGATGAATTTGCTGAAGTGTAAGAGCTTTGGAATGTTGTTGTAAATAATCTCTCCCTTTATACTATCAATGAGGAATTAATGTCTTTCCATGGCTATTGTCCATTCAGACTTTACATATCAACTAAACCTGGAAAGTATGGACTTGGCATTGAATTGTTTGTGTAATTCTTCAATAAACTACTCTTTGCTGGTAGAGCTATATGCAGGGAAATAAGAGAACCTTCTGAGAAATTATAATAGTGGCTCTGAGATTATAAAAAGACTGGTTTAGAACTGTCATTTGAATCAGTCCAGAAAAAATATTACCGTGGATCAAAAGTTACCTTATCCTGGCTTTCAACTTGCTTCAAAAGAACATAACCACAGTTAGTACTATTCATAGGAATAAAAGGGATTTGACTCTAGAACTCAAGCTAGCATCAATGAAAACTCTGCATCTGATAGAGTAACATTTGCCTTCTCTCCCTAGGTGACATTAGTTATGTTCTAAATACAAAAAGGTAGTTCAGTACTTTCCACATATCATGAAGATATAAAGGGGATGGATGACAAACCTGATGTAATCTACTTTTAAAAAACTACTAAAGCAGATGTGTGCATGAGAACATACTCCTGTCCAGTGCTGACCCCTGACAATTTTCTTCAACATCATTGACATTGCAGCATACAATTTGTATATGATTTTTTTTTAATTTTTATTAAATCATAGCTGTGTACATGAGTGCAATCATGGGGCACAATGTGCTGGCATCATATACAATCTGAAATATTTTCATCAAACTGTTTAACATAGACTTCATGGCATTTTCTTAATCACTATATGAAGACATTCATATTAAAATCTTAAGGTGTCTTAGTCTGGAGTGTCATTTTTAATCTTAATCTGTTTGGGATGCCATAACAAAAATACCATAAACTGAATGTATTTATCTTCATTCTTTTCGAGATTTTTGTTTCTAGTCCTTATCTTAAACACTCTTATTGTTATTAAATTTTTTTTTAAATAATTTTATTGAATCATAATTATGTACATTGGTGCAATCACAGGGCACGATTCATATACATTCAGAAATATTTTGATCGTACTGTTACAGATATCCTTCATGGCATTTCCTTGATCACTATATAAAG
>CAUYON010014228.1:0-20151 GCA_963573935.1 Arctocebus calabarensis
TTTTCATGTTGATTAATTTAAGTTCTCTAGTTATCAAGCTTTGGTCTGATTCAAAACATGTAAATATGCTTTCCCATTGTGTAGGTTGTCTATTTGCTTTGGTTGTTGTCTCCTTAGAAGTACAGAAGCTTTTCAGTTTAAAAAAAAAAAAAATCACTAGTTAAATGTATCTCATGAATTCCTCAGCAATTTGGAAATCCCTTCAGCCACCAAAAAATATGTGAATAAACTCTTCTTTAACACTAAAAAAAAAAAAAAAAGAAAGAAAATCGAGATTATCCATGTCCTATGTTTTCTGTTCACATTTATCCACTGTTTTACACATCTGTGTCAGGAACTAATCTTGAAGCTCCTGTTTAACAAAATTTAATTTTCAGAAGACAGCACAAAGCCAAACTTCAACAGAAAAATAAAAGAGAGAAAGGGTATAATGAATGATAGGTGGTGAGAGTGGATGTGGCTCTGGCTGTAAAGCAACCAGGAAACTGCCCTGAGGAAGTATTATTTAAACATATGCCCAAATAAAGTGAGAGTCCCCGTGATTAGCTGGTATAACAGCTTTCCAGGTAGCAGAATGGAAAAGGAAATCTTTTGGGGATGTAGCAGAAAGCGTGGAAGAATTTGAGATTGATGCAGAGGTGAGTAGGGCCCAGTTTTGGAAGGCCGGAGTATACTTGAAGCCAATTGAAGACTTTAAGGAGTTTAATTGCTAAAAGATAATCATTCCTGGCTTGGCACACGTAGCATAGTGGGTAGGGTGCTGGCCACATACACCAAAGCTAGCAGGTTCAAGCCCGGCCCACGCCTGCTAAACAACAATGACAACTGTAACCAAACATTACCCAGGTGTGGCAGGCACCTATAGTCCCAGCTACTGGAGAGTCTGAGGCAAGAGAATTGCTTAAGCCCAAGAGTTTGAGGTTGCTGTGAGCTGTGATGTCACAGCACTCTACCGAGGGCAACATAGGGAGACTCTGTCTCAAAAATCATCATCATCATCATCATCATCAATCTTTCCAGGTTTCTGGAGAAACTACTCTTATGAAATGTTTTAATCTAATATTGTGCTAGCCTTGAAAGTAAAAGATGATTGTGACATTTATTTGAGTAGTAGAAGGAGAAATGATGAGAAATATTTATGCATTTTTTATGTGAATACCACAATAAATACAAATGGGAGGCTAAGTAAAGTGATAACTTAAGAATCAGCTATAAGGCTGAGTGCAGCGTCTCACATTTGTAATTATAGCATTCTGGGAAACCAAGTTGGGTGGATTGCCTGAGCTCAGGAGTTCAAGACCATCCTGAGCAAGAGTGAAACTCCATCTCTTAAGAAAAAGAAAAACTAGCCAGGCATTGTGGCAGGTGCCTATAGATCCAGCTACTCGGGAGGCTGAGGCAGAGGTTTGAGGTTTCTGTGAGCAAAGACACCATGGCATTCTATGCAGAGCCACAGAGTGAGACTGTCAGGGAAAAAAAAAATTAGCTCCAAAATGGTTGTCTTTTAATAAGATAAGAGAGAAAGAGGATATATGTCACTGGGTAAGGTGAGATTCAGAGAAGTGTGTGCCTTCCTCCTCTCAGTCTTTTATCCTGTAAGTGTGTTAATTTATCCCAAAATCTCTTTGATTTTACCCATTCCATATAGATTAAACACACCAAATGTTTAAGGTATTTTGATTTTCTCTGTGAGCATTTTTGTGCTATGACGTCTGGGATAGCTTGGCTAGTCGTGTACTTGGAAGCCACTATACATCAGGGAAATTTTATGTAACAGAGGAATACAGAAATAAGGGAATAGCTGGAAGGATGTGGGGATTTGAAAGAGGGACTTTAAAGGAGGGAAATAATATAGCCTTATCATTGCATTACCAGGCTATATTGTTAACGCATTAATGAGGGGAAATGGTGGTAAAAGTTAGGAAGAGAAACCTATGATCACATAAAAAAATTTATACAGAAATATTATGAGCAGCTCTATTCATAAAATTTCCAAGCTAGAAACAACTTAAATGACTTTCAATGAGTGGATGGTTAAACAAAATGTATTACATTCATAACGTGGAATACTAGTCAAGAACAAAAAAACATATTACAGGTCCATCCAACTGCTTGTATCAATCAAGGGAAATATGCTCAATGAAAAAAATCCAATCCCCCCAAACATACTATATGATTCCATTTATTAATATATAGTATCTTTAAAATTACAAAATTATAAAAAGGAAGAACAGATTAGTGGTTGTCAGGAGTTAGGAACAAGAGAAAAGGCAGGAGGCAGCTGCAGCTATGGAAGAGTAGCTCCAGGGAGACTGTGAGTGAACTGCTCTGCCTTGACTAGTGCTGTGGTCATATGAATCTACACCTTTGATAAAATTGCTCGGAAGTAAATAAACACACCCAGAGGCACTTGCAAATGAATGCAGGTGAAATATGAATGAGATCTGTGGGCATTATTAATGTCAACTTCCTGGCTGTGATAGGATACTACAATTACACATGACACTGCCAGCAAGGGAAAAACAAGTGAAGGGTATTTGAGATCTGTCTGCAGTTCACTCTCTCTCCCTTTATCTCTCTCTTTCTCATGTACACACACAAACTCTCTCTCTTTTCTCACTCATTCCTTCTCTTTTTCTCCTGAATTTATGTTTATCATGAGGTAAAAATAGCTTAAAGTGTATACTAACACTCAAGAAAGAGGAAATATAAAATGTGAATATAGTCCTATTGAAGAAGAAGAAATAAATCTTACACTTCTTGGTAGTCCTGAGAACACAGAAAAACAGATTCCGAACTCAGCCTCCAAAGATAAGAAAGAACTTTAAAGATAAGAAAGTACTTGAAAAGGAATAACCTTGAAAGATACATAACAAATAATATCACTCTAGTTTCTTTTCTTTTTTTTTTTTTTGTATTGCTTGAGATTCATTGAGGGTACAAAGAATAATTACACTGATT
Organism: Arctocebus calabarensis; assembly: GCA_963573935.1. NCBI lineage: Eukaryota > Metazoa > Chordata > Mammalia > Primates > Lorisidae > Arctocebus > Arctocebus calabarensis. The sequence continues at coordinate 2,962 of CAUYON010014228.1, forward strand.
ATTATTGTTAGGTAATGTCCCTCTTGTAAATGTGTCCTGCCCCTAAGAGGTGTGCCATACACCAAGACCCCCATCCCTCTCCCGCCTCCCCTCTCCCCGTCTCTCATTCCCCTCCTCCACCCCTTGTATTAGATCATCTACTGCCTTCATTTCAGAATTGAGGACATTGGATTCTTGCTTCTCTATTCTTGTGATGCTTTACACAGAAGAGTATGTTCCACCTCCATTCAGGTTAATACAAAAAAGTTAAAGTCTCCATCTTTGTATAGCTGAATAGTCTTCCATGGTGTACATATACCACAGCTTGTTAATCCTGGGTTGGTGGGCATTTAGGTTGTTTCCACATTTTGGCAATTGTAAATCAGAGGCAAATGAGATTATTTACTCTTTTTTCTGTTGATTAATTTGAGTTTTCTATAGATTCCAGTTATCAACCCTTTGTCAGAGTCATATCTGCAAATATCTCTTACCCTTTTCAACAAATGGTGCTGGGAGAACTGGATAACCATATATAAAAAACTGAAACTCCACCCACACCTTTCACCCCTTACAAAAATTGACTCAAGATGGATAAGAGACTTAAATTTAAGACATGAAATGCTAAAATCTTAGAAGAAAGTGTGAGGAAAACTCTTTATGATGTTGGACTGGAGAAAGATTTTATGACAAAGACTCAGCGGCCTTCCCAACAATGACAAAAATTAACAAAGGGACTTAATTAAGATGAAAAGCTTCTGCACAGCAAGGACACAAATAAAGCAAAAGCCAACCTTCAGAATGAGAAAAGACATTTGCAAGGTATCAATCTGACAAAGGTTTGATAACTAGAATCCATTCTAGTTTCCTGAGAATTATAATCGTTAGCTTTTATGACTTTGTTTGCCTGCCAGCTAAAAATTTCACATGACCTAACATCTGTAACTATCACTGTGTAACTGTAACCAAGCATGTATATGTCTTGCTCAAATATTATAAAAGAATTTTGCAAGAACAACTCAGAAGGCTCAGAGCTTTAAGACTTATGGCCTGGTGGGTCTCTGAGGGCTAATGAATTTCCTTCATCTCTACTCTTGGTGTTACTCTATCTAAACATAATCATAATTTAAAACTTTCCTACAACAGAAATCTCAAAACTTAGTCAGATGACTTTCTCAGTGAATTTCCTAGAACTTCAGGAAAGAATTCACACTAGTGTTAAACTTTTTTCCTCATGTGCATACAGAGGTATTTATGGGTGGAGTACATATGACTTGACTCAAAATGTCTCAAAAAATGGACTGAGAGATAAACATAAAGATGGATAAATATGTGATAAAGCTAATTGTATAATCTAAATTCACCTATGTGAAAAGGCACTTCAAATTCTCTTCATGCTTAAATATTTTCTTAAGAAAATAGTGGAAGACGAGAAGGCCAGAATTGGTGATCATTGATATAACTTACCTTTCCATGGATATGAGCTGTGGAACTTTGTCATGTAGCGATTATAAAGTGCTCTGCAGAATACCACCAGATACACCAAAGCCTAGAAGTCAGGCTTACAATTTATGTCCATGGACAATTTCAAGGACTCTACAAACAGAAGGTCTTAGCACCTTCTGCAGGTCGCAGAAAATGAAAGCAGACATCATATAGAGACATGACAAAGAATGATGGAATAGCTATATAGAATTACTGATGTTCATGGGTAGAAAGGATCCCAGAAATCACCCACCACCTCGTCTTTGATTGAAAACATGCAATCCGAGACAAAGCACATCTCATCATCAAAGTCAAAGACAAAAGAGACAGCTGATGCAAGAATCAGGTTCTCTCATGTCCTTTTGAAAGTCAGCCCTTGATAATCTAATGCCATAGCCACATGCAAAAATTCATATGAAATTGCATAAAATCATCTCATGAGGTATTTGGCATCACTAGTGTTGGCTGTGGTGTCTCCTTTCAGGAGTTTTCAGTTCCATAAAATATTGAAGAGGGACCAGGTGCTCCATTCAGATGAATGATTTGAGCAATACATTGCAGTACAATCACACCATCACGGATCATCCAGCTAGAGTGCAGGGAATTGGAGAACTAGCACTGTCTCTGAATGAGTGACTTACTGATGAAGCAATGCCACATGGAATGGCAATTTTCACTTGAATACAGTAAAGAACACTGCTTGATCCTCTGACTGAAATGTCCTGAAATGTATTCACCTTCTAGCTATCACTTCTGCTTGAAGGAAATTAGAGACCATTCAATGAGTGATTGAGAAATTGGTTGAAATTTATTCTTGGAATGTCCAGAATCTAAAGAGCCTTATATTTTACCACTTCACAAAATGTATCGTGTTCCATCACCTGTCTCTCGCATTACATGTACAGGGGAAGAGTGAGCAGGGATGCATTATGACTTTTGCAGGCTAGAGGCACTTTTTCCTTCATGGGTCCCTTCTTCTATGAAAACGTAAAATTGCATTTTAAAGTGCATTGGCATAAAGCAAATACATTATTTAATTATATATTAAAATATTTTCCTTCACCTAAAAGTTATTAAAATTATTTTTAAAAATTATTAAAAATTAAATTTATTAAAAAATATATTAAAAATTAAACATTTTCACAGGACCCTAACTTCATTATGAGGTCTCAGCCCTGTTTCAAGATGTCTAAAAAATAGCCCTAAGAATGAAGAGAAACATTACTACTTAGAAATTACATAAATCCCTTGGATTTCACAAATCAGCAAATCTAGGTAAGGCAACACTTGTTTAGATACCTTCAATTTGTCATCAGAAGGAGCATTTGTTCACCTATAAAGACCATTTTTCATAGAGAAAGAAGTCCTTAATCACCTTACCATAGTCATAGTTTGAAAATGTCTAAAGAAAAACAGAGGGATTTGTTTGGAGGTAGATGTACCTCAACAATATGTGAAATTCATATGCACTAGCTCTTGACATTATATGGTTTCATTCTTTCCTCAGCAAAATCACACCTTATTTAGAAGAGAAGAGAACAGTTAAAATTGCAAATGGTGCCTATACCAATAACAAAATCCATGGTTCTTCAAAATAAACTTTTATGCTAATATCTATCTTAGACATCATCTTTTCTGTAACAGGATGATTTTACTTTATTATATGATTCTCATGGAGTTGGGAAAGAAAAAGGTTTTATATGTGAGAACTTAGAGAGCTAAAGGGATTTAGTATCAAAATGCCATCTATCAAACATATATGCAATTCTTTTCGTCATGTAATATTAACTGAACCAGAAATAAGATCACAATAGAATGAAAACAAATACAAATATAAAAAAGAAAGATAATAACTTGACTTCTTTGGAGTCTATAGTTGCCAATGTTTGATATAAATAATTGAAATTCTCATTACTCTTGTTTGTGAGAGCTATTTAGTTTTTAGAAATAACTGCAACAGAGCAAATTTTACCTCTAAAAACCAAAATTCATTGCTTGAACACTTCTAGATATGAATGGGTGGGTATTCATATGGGGGCACAGTAAAAGTGCCTAAGCTGTTTGTCTTTTGTCTTTAGATTTATATAAATTTTAGTATATGCATATAACTAAAAGAGAATAGGGCAGTATATGACTGCTTTGTTTTTTCTTTTTTAAATTATTATTTTCTTCATTAAAATACATTTATAGTCTTTAATAGCAGTTTTAATGGTACAGGGTGATACGATGTTACCTAAAATCATCTCTGGAGGTGTTTTGGCTTCTACTCCTATGTTAGCAGCTTCAAATCACTCTAGTTGTCTGTCTCATAAAAAATTTAACTGGAATCAGGTGCAGTAATAAGTTGAACTTCTGGTTGAATGACACTTAGTCATTCGATCCAGAGCCCAATCATATTCAATTCATTAAGTAAAGAATGTTTTTCAATCTTTCAGAAAAGTCCATATATAATTCTAGAGGCTATGCACTCTAAATTCAGCTTTTTTTTTAATCTTCTCTTGTTTTTCTGTTCTAAACCTCCATCTGGATTAGGTCACCAGTTATAATCTTCCATTTTGGCAACATACTAAGGGAAACAGGTAAGTGGAGGAAAGGATGATATTGATGAAGGGAAGTATGCAATTCATATAATAAATAAAACTGCAATCTTACTGAAAAGACTGATATTTCAATTTAACAGCATCCCTTTGTCTTTTGTTTCACATCTTTAGTTACTGTAAACTAAAACTAATATCCTAAACCCTCTTGATGACTGAACAGAACCCCTCTTGGTTAACAGAACCCCAGAAATACCGATAGCTGAGCCACTCAAGCTCTGTCCACATGAAGCTCCCACCTCACTGGCAGCAGCAACCTCTGGGCTCCTATATGCAGAAAACTCTCCAGCAACTATGGAACCCACCGACTGGCAGAGATGTGAGGGATGGAGAAGTAAACCTTTGCACCTGCCGTTCTCACTGAACTCCAAGTCTGGGGGGTGATCTCTGCTGATGTGTTGCTCCTTCCTGTTTTGCTCCACAACTTCTTACATAGTCTCCTCAAGGTTCTGATACCCTTCCTTCTGACCCCCACCCCTACTTGATCTATGTTTGTCTATCTGCTCATTCTTTCTGTTTCATCTAAAACTTCTCTTTCTTCCTGAGAGGCTCTGGCAGTTTCTGGTGTTTCTGGTCAACTATTGGCCTCCTACATGATCAGATTTTCTTAATTTACTCTTAATGAAATGAAAAATGTTTTTATTTCTAATTCCATACTCTATTTCTTTTGAAAATTCTTAGATTTATATCTCAGAAGTGCAATTTCTGCTGAGTCTCACTGCTTTTTAGCTTTTTATTTGCTTGGGAAGGCCTAAGATGATAACTCTCTCATTCAAACTTTTAACATTTACTCCTGTAACTTTTTCCTCCCTCTGGTTCTAAGTCTTTTGTTATGACCTAATGCTAAAATGTTCCATCTTAAAGATTTAGAAAAGCAAAGATTTCCTCCAGTGTAACTTAATGCTGTAGTAGGCTTTTCTTAATGTGTCTGAATTATTTAATATGACCAGAAAACTTCTCATTCTGTTGCTAAGACTCATTTGTTTTGCTACTCAAGGTATTAGTTTTTCTTGTTTACTTTCCACTGTAATAATACTGTACAATCACAACCCTGGACACACTCATGCTGTGTATGATCTATTCAAGCTCCCTTTAATCAGGTTTGACTTCCAATTTGTCCAAACAAGTTTCCCATTAAAATAACAAGAGGTTTTACTGCAGAAGGTGTTTCTTTGCCTTTTGAGTAGCTGCCCTAACAATATATATTTTTAAAGTCCTACAATGATGACTTGTTTGTTACTTTATTAGCTTTTTGATAGCTTAGGAAAATTAAACCTTAAAATGGTTAAGGATTTTATCAATGAATCAACATAAATTTCTGAATTACCTTTTATATCTTTTGATGACTATTACTCTTGGTTAAATAAATGACTATTACTTTACAGTGATCTGTAATTGTGTTTTGAACCTTTAATATTTGACAAACTTTCCAAAATTAAAATATAAGGTGTACATGAGGAGCAATACATAGTGATTTCTAATCCTCTGTGAGATGCAGAAGGTTATGTGCCATCTTGAGGTTACAGCGAGAATGGGGTGTGGACCCACAAAACAAGTTATGCTGGTAGAACAGAGTATGTGGACAAAGGACATGCAGCCCATCTAGCAGGGGTGATCTTTTCTCTGGTCTTCTTCGAAATGATACCAGATTTTTCCTACAAGATCATTGGTCTTGGGAATTGAGGAATAAATTCATGGACCACAAGTAAGCAAAAGTGAAAGATTTGATTATAGATAAAAGAAAGGAAAGAGGAAAGCCTATAGCGCAGTGGAGTGGGTCCCAAGTGGTTTGCTGCTTTTGGCTTTTTGTCTAGGTTTGTATAGGTTTTTCCTTTGTGTTCTCTTTTCCTGATTGGCTTTTTCTATATGCCAAGTAAGGAGTCAACATTGTCCCAATCATCACACGTGCTCCTGACATAGATGATACAGGAACGCATAGTTTCCAGTTGACCTCTCACCTCTTTCCATGGTTCTAGTATTTTTCAGTTGACCTTTCACATAGTTCTATGGTGTCATAAAATTTATGGTGCAAACTTCCATTTCTGAATCCCAGGGACGGTGACATGTTGATTGTACAAGTTGGAAGGCTCTGGCCCCTCTGTTGTTTGACTTCACCAGGGCCACTTTCCAGTCCTTTTTGCCTCCCCATACCCAGGGGCCCTACATGACTATGCTTTCCACACCACAGTCATATATATTGGCTTGGAATAAGCCGCTTTCATTTATTTTGCAGAACTTTTTTTGTCTTTTCTGTTAACATTACCAATATAATTAATGTGTAGTTTTTATTAAAAAAGACAAACTTCTCTTCCCATTACTTGATCCATGATGAATATTTTTGTGTGAGTAAAATCCTGAAATGCCAATTTGCCACATGTACTGTAATTCTCTGGGGGGTACAGGAAAACATCCCTCAACTCTATGAAGTTTCACTGAAAAATCAACTCACAAAAGGCAAATAAAATTTTAATTGAATTTCTAGCAGTTTTTACCTAGTGTAATGGTATGACTTCCAAAGTTATCAGAAACCTGTACTTGGGGGTACTTATCATTGTCCTTTCCATGACTTTCCTTAAAGAAGAAGCACATTTTTACTGTGGCTGATTACAGAGCATTGTGAGAAAAATTAAAGTAAAATAATAATTGTCTGTGGATGATGAATATCTTAGAATAACCAAGGTTAAAGACACAACTGACAAGGAAATTTAGTTATTTCTGTGGTATACAATAATTTAACTCATAACATAATTTTTACTCATAACATATACCAAGAAATATCAAAATTTTAGGAATTACATACAATTTTCAAATACATGTTAATAATATATTTCTATAAGTATAATCCAAAGAAAATTAAACACCACTTCATATTTGACATTGTTTCCTACATAAATTTAACACACTAACTGAACCTAACATGTCTCTCTTGTACTTCCAGGGACACCAATACCAAAGTTAGTTTAAGATAATCTTAAATTTTGGGTAAGGAGACCTCAGAGAGAAGAAATGGCAAATGCTTCTTCAAACCTTTAAGGATGTCACACTCTTGGTAAATCTTTCTTAGATCTAGACAAGGCAAGGCCCGGGGTCATCAATGAAGATTTCATTCAGACACAAATTTCTCCCACAAAGACAGCTTTGTGGGGTCATTTCTGTTTGCTGACTCTCTCACAGGCAACTCAAATATGTCAAAGAAATATATTTTGGGAAAAAAATTTTTTTTTGTTTCATTTCTATAATACACAGGATGGAACAGTAGTTTCTCTCCAACATCCCTGTGTACTATACCAGTGATGTAACTGAATAACTTTGGCTTCCAATTATAGTCCATGTATATTAAAAGTACATTTTAATGATTGAAAGAAAAATGCTAAATATTTACAATAAAAACTAACAGAAAAGTATTTGTTTTGCCACCATGTTCAGATAAATTCATGTTCTGATGTTCTTATGGAAGGGGGAAATGTGACTACTTTTCTGTTGCTAAATATTCTCCACTTGTTTGGGAGATAATTTTTTTTCTTAATTTTTTAAATTAATTTTTTTTTTTTTTTTTTTAGAGACAGTCTCACTATGTCACCTTCAGTAGAGTGCTGTGGTGTCCCAGCTCACAGCAACCTCAAACTCTTGGGCTTAAGCTATTCTCTTGCCTCAGCCTCCCAAGTAGCTGAGACTATAGGCACCCACCACAATGACTGGCTGTTTTCTTGTTGTTGTTGTCACTGTTGTTTGGCAGGCCCAGGCTGGGTTGTAATGTGCCAGCCCTGGGGTATGTGGCTGGCACCCTAGCTGCTGAGCTACAGGAACCAAGCCAGGAAGGTAATTTATCTCTGATTCAGTTCACCATAAACAATAAGCTTCTTTTTCTGCATCAGCAAATATGCATCAAAGGCATTTGTTCTATCCTTAAAGATTTTTGTGTGTGTTTGTTTGTGAAAGGTATAAGTGTTGGCACCCAGAGATGAGACCATAGCTAAGATGTTCAGGCCAGGTTTATTTAAAAGGGAGAGCCACCTAGTTGGGCAGTGCAAAGGTGCAACATGGTTGGCAGGGCAATTAGAGTACCCTTTTGTATGGACCTGGGGTGGGAGGGCAAACTCCACAGCTTATCCAGAGAGGTTTGATGGGTTAGGGTCCTTTGGCAGGATGCTTGGGTAGGGGCACTAAATGAGTCCTTTGTGTCCTTTGTCTTAGGAGGAAGGGAGAGTGGGGGAACTGTTCGTGTGTGACCCCAAGTTAGGCCCCCAACAGTGTTTTAAGTTTCTAGTTTGTGTCTATAAAATAATTCCATGTCATCTCAAGGATGCTAGAGAATTATTGTATTTATGATAAAGTATCATATTGAACCTATCTGACATCAGGGATAAATCATGTCAAATACTTATAAGTAATAGTGGCAAGGGAATGATTTCTATTCAGCCTAAAAGGAGAACTTAAAATGATGTCAGCAAGTTGTCATTAGTGCTCCTTGCAAGTACTACATAAGTTGTCGCCAAAATTTTAGAAACTTGTTTTTATGAATTCCTTGTCTAGAAATCTAGCATATATTGAGAATCTGAATGACAGTCTTCATTGATTACTGCTTTAAATGTTAATTTCATTGGCTTTGCATTTCACATTTCTCAACTTTTCTTTATGCTACTCCACAGCAAGTAATAACACTAAACTCATTTACAATTTATAGTTAACTTTATTATAATTTCATGAACTGAAAATAGAGTTGGTTAAGCCATGGCGACAACTTAGTTTGGTAGAGTTTCACATTTTCTCATTAGGGAAAATACTACTGTGCAAACTTTCTGTGATGAATAAAGACTTAATACAATACATTAAATAAAATATAATGTACACTTTTGTTGCTTTAACTAATACCTGTGTGCTAAACAATATCCAAGGGCAATTTCAAATGAGCTCTAATCTCACCAAAATGGAAAAATCCTACAAAATCCAAGAAAAATGATTCCATACATCACACATCCTTCAAATTAAACTTAAACTTATATTTCTAAATTACAAATCTGGTTACATATGGCCTTATATAAATCTTTGAAGAACAATTTTTAGAATCATGTCTATGATAATTTCACCTCCAGAAATGAAAAAGGAGAATGGATAATAACAGAAATATTTGTGAAAAGTACGTTTCTTTGGCTATAAATAAAAGTTACACTGATTTATTTTCACTTTGCATAAATTGATTATAGAAAATTTTGTATGGTATACCAATGTTTTGAATTTTGCTATTAATTACCTCCTCCATACAAGTTAGAGCAGATATGCCCTATGTAATTTGCACCTCCTTTTTTGAATAAGTCTTAGGAATAACCAAGAAAGCATAAAGGACCACTGGCTCTTTCAGTACAAAAGTGCCATCGGAGATAGAACATAATAGCATGAACCTCATTTTGTTTGAACAGGAGTGGGGAGAGTTAGATACTATTATTAAACATATTGATGTGCACATCTTGCTTATTGGGAATCTTTGAAATAATTCCCATGACATAACAACAAAAACTGGAAAATAAAACCAGATCCACAGGAGTTATTTAAAGAATAGCCATGGTCTGCCACATCCGTCTAGAGAAATATATATGTCTTTACTTTTGAGCTCTAGCCTTGAGCACAGAGTTGCAACACTTGGAAAAAAGGCAAATTGTACCACTATATATATACAATTACTAGTCAGGTTTACTCTATTCCAACAAATCTATCGGACAGAATGGAGAAAATACAGGTATGCCAGCCTCCAATTATTTTAGCTATCTCAAAAATCAACTGCAACAAATATCTATGAATAATACCTGTGAATATGCTACCTTACATGCCAAAAGTGTTTTTATTGATGAGATTATGTTAAACATCTTGAACTAAATAAATTTTTCTGATTCTTATACGTAAAATAGGAAAAGAAAAGGGTTTGGAGACAGAGAAAACCTAAAGATGGTACACTCCTGGCTTTGAAAATAGAGGAGAGCATCACTTGCTAACGAATGCAAGCAGCCTCCAAATGTTGTGAAAAAAATAAAAATAAGAGGACAGATTCTCCCTGACAGCTATTAGAAACAAACCAACAAACAAATACCCCACAGCCCTCCTGACACTTTAATTGTTCCTTGGTATAATTCATTTCAGACTTCAGATCTTGGGAACTGTAAGCCAAAATGTTAGTGTTACTTTATACCAGTAAGTTTGTAATAGTTTTCTTTTTTTTTTACAGCAGCAATAGAACATTAACATAATGCTATGCAATCATGTGCAAAATAAATTTTATACTTTATATCATTAACTTCAAGTCCCTCTGGGCCCCCTCTTACCCACTGCTTAATTTGTGTTTCCCAATACTTTCCAATAAGTGCTCACTCTCGAATAGTAATAAACTATTTATACCTTGTTGAATGCACATACAATAATATAACTAATAGTTTTAATCGTAGATTTTCACAGGGTTTCAAAAAATAATACAGAGAGAACATGTATATCCTTTTCCCAGTTTCCTCAAATTATACCGTCTTGGGGTACTATATCACAAGCTGAACACTGACACTAATGCAGTCAAGATACAGGACTTATTCATAACAGGAGAATCTGTCACCCCTAAAAGCCACATCCACTTCTTTCTCATTCCCACATTTCCTTAACTGCTGCCACTTACTCATCTATAATTTGATTGTTTCAAAATGTTATACAAATGGAATCAAATAATAAGTAAGATTTTGGATTTGCTTTTAAAATCAGCGTAACAATTTGGAGACTCACCCAGCATATTGTCTGAGTCAGTTGTTTGTCCCTTTTTATTGTTGTGTAGTGCTCTATGTTGTGGCTGTGGCACAATTTGATTCACCAATGATTTGTTGAAGGAGATTTGGTTCATTTTAGTTTTGAGCTACTGATATCAACACTTAGGTACAGATTTTTGTACAAACTTAGTTTAGTGTTCATTTCTCTGGGATTGAAGCCCAAGAGTATAATTACTCAGTCATGTGCTAGCAAATGTCTAAATCTTTTTTAAAGTTGCCAAAATGCTTTCCAGAAAAAGTGCTGGACCCAAGGCAAGCTCCATTGCTGGAGCTGTTCTATCCCGTGGTCTCTGGTAGTTTTCTATGAGAGTTTAAGGGGCCGGGAAGTTCAAGGTGTCTTCCTGCTGCCTGGATTGCCTGGTTTCACAGTGGAAATGTTGGCACTGGTAGCGTCTTACTCAGCCCTGGCCCACATTGGGAAGTCATTCATGGATCTCTGTCAATCCCAGCCTGGGAGGCTCACTTTCCTCCTGCTCCTTCCCCAGTTTACATATCCAATATCACTTCTTCTTGAATCCTAGCATTCTGTTATTGATAATGTACTCTTAAATGTTACTGTCTATATACACTACTCTGGTTCTTCCAAGTGGAAGAGGCAGACATGAAATTCTAGCTAGTCATTTTGAGCCTCTCCTTCATTGTCCATTAGTTTCTTTGCTTGTTTTAATTTTGGATTCTAAATGTTTTTATTAATATAAAGAATGCTACTGATTTTTGCATGGTGATCTTATTTCCTAAATGCATCCTAAACTCACTTAGTAGTCTGGGATTTTGTTTATAGGTTCTTAGTTTTCTATGTAGACAATCATTTCATAATTTCTTTTAAAAATAGGTGGTCTTTCTTTCAATTTATGATCACTATACTTATTTTCTTTCCTTATTTTATTGTGCTGCCAAAAATTTCTGGTAATTGTTCAATGAAATTATGAAGTGGACACCCATGCCTCCTGCTGATTTGTTGTTGATGTTGGGGATCCATTCAGAGTACAAAGAACCAGGTAACATTGATTCCATTGTTAAGTAAAGTCCCTCTTATAATTGTGTCCCACCCCCAAAAGTTGCATTGCAAACCATGACCCCCAGCCCCTGCCTCCTTCCCTCTCCACGCTCCCTCTTTCCCTTGTTCCCCACCCCCAGAATGTACTACATCATTAATTGTCCTCATATCAGATTGACTACATAGGACTCTTGCTTCTCCATTCTTGTGATACTTTACTAATAAGAATGTGTTCCACTTCCATCCAGGTTAACACAAAAGATATTAAGTATCCATCTTTTTTAATGGCTGAATAGTATTCCATGGTATACATATACCACAGCTTGTTAATCCATTAGGGGGTTGGTGGGCATGTAGGCTGTTTCCACATTTTGGCACATGAATCAAAAGAATTGAAATTTTGCCTTGTGTCTTCTCAGAGCACAAGGCAATAAAGGTGAAACTCAACTGCAACAAAACTATTCTCACACAAAGGCATGGAAATTAAACAACCTTATGCTGAATGACAGTTGGGTGCAGGAAGAGATTAAAGAGGAAATCATTAACTTCCTTGAGCATAACAACAATGAAGACATAAACTACCAAAACCTGTGGGATATGGCAAAAACAGTACTGAGAGGAAAATTTGTTGCTTTAGATGGCTACACCCAAAAAACAGAAAGAGAGCACATCAACTAACTCACAAACCATCTTATGGAATTGGAAAAAGAAGAACAATCTAAGCCTACACCCAGCAGAAGAAAAGAAATATCCAAAATTAAATCAAAAATTAATGAAATTGAAAACAAAAGAATCATTCAGAAAATTAACAAAGCAAGGAGTTGATTTTTTGAAAAAATAAATAAAAGAGATAAACCTTTGACCAGACTAACTAGAAATATAAAAGTAAAATCTCTAGTAATCTCAATCAGAAATGATAAAGGGGAAATAACAACTAATGCCACAGAGATACAAGGGATTATCTCTGAATACTATAAGAAATTTTATGCCCAGAAATTTGACAATATCATGGAAATTGATCAATATTTGGAATCACACCCTATCCCTATGCTTAGCCAGGAAGAAATAGATCTCCTGAACAGACCAATTTCAAGTTCTAAGGTCAAAGAAATAATTAAAAATCCCCCCCCAAAAAATGCCCTGATCTGATTGCTTCACACCAGAATTCTATTCTATCAAACCTTCAAAGAAGAGCTTATTTCCATACCACAGAAATTATTCCAAAAAACTAAGGAGGAAGGAATCTTCCCCAACATGTTCTACTACGCAAACATCACCCTGATACCAAAACCAGGAAAACGCCCAAAGAAAAAGGAGAACTTCAGACCAATTTCGCTAATGAATATACATGCAATACTCTCAACAAAATCCTAACCAATAGATTACAGTTTATCATCAAAAAAGTCATGCATCTTGATCAAGTAGGTTTCATTCACCCCTGGTTTAACATACGCAAGTCCATAAATGTAATTCACTGTATCAAGAGAAGCAAATACAAAGACCATATGATCCTCTCAATAGCTGCAGAAAAAGCATTCAATAAAATCCAGCATTCTTTTCTAATTAGAACATTGAAGTGTAGGCATAGGTGGCACATTTCTTTTTTTTTAAATTATTATTAAATCGTAGCGGTGTACATTAATGCAATCATGGGGTACAATGTGCTGGTTTTACATACAATTTGAAATATTTTCATCAACTGGTTAACATCGCATTTTCTTAGTTATTGTGTTAAGACATTTATATTCTACACTTAGCAAATTTCACATGGTGGGACCACACCTACAGTGGCACATTTCTTAAACTGTTCGAAGCCATCTATGACAAATCCACAGCTAATATTTTACTGAATGGAGAAAAACTGAAAACTTTTCCACTTAGAACTGGAACCAGAAAAGGGTGTCCTCTATCCCCACTTCTATTCAATATAGTGCTTGCTGCTGACTTTTGATGAAAAGCATTCAGTTTTTTGCAATTAATGGTGGTGTTAGCTTTTTGGTACATGATCATTATCAAGTAGAGGAGGTCCCAGGATTCACCCCATTCCTTACTGGATGAGAATTTTTTTCTATTATTTTAAATCACAAATAGGATAGTCATTGTAATGTTATCAATGCTATTTCTGAATTAGTTAATGGGATCTTGTAATTTTTCATCTTTGGTCTATCTATATAATGAATTACATTAATTGATATATGAATACTGAACCACACTTACATGTAAGGAACAAGGGGTAGTTTATCCAGGTTTATAATTCCCTTTATTCATTAGACTGGCTAATACTTTAGTAAAGGTTTTTGCATCCAAGTTCATGAGAGAAATTGGTCTTTAGTTTTCCTTGTTTGATTTTTTTATAAGAGTAATAGTAGGTTCATAAAACAAGTTGGAAAATGTTCTCTCTTTTTTATTTTCTGGAATAGATTATTTAAAATTTGTGCTGATTATTTTATTGCTGTTAGATTTCTACACGTAATGCCACCTGCGTCTAGAGCACTTTATACCAGTTTTTCATTATACCTTCAGATTCTTTTACAGTTATAAAATTATTCACTTTATATTATTTTGATTTGGTTTTCATTAACTTGTGGTTTTCAAGAAATTGATGTATATTTTTTACATCATCAAATTTATAAGCATAAAATTGTTCATAATACTTCATGCTTATCCTTTCAATGAATATAGAATCTATTATAGTATTGCCTCTTTTCTTTTCTTTTATTTTTATTTTATTTATATTGGTAATTTGTGTCTTCCCTCCTTTTTCGTTTGTCGTCACACTTGGTAGGGGGTTATCAATTTTATTGATTTTATTGATTATTTTTGAAGAACCACACCTTTTCTCAGTTTTATAGATTTATAATTGAAAAATAAAATTGTATATACTTGACATATAAAATATGATGTTTTGATGTATGTACACATTATACAATGATTAACATAAACAAGCTAATTAACATATCCATGACTTCAAATAAAAGTTTTTGCAAGTTTTTATAAAATTTATTTTTTTCTTAGTAAATTTCAAGTATACAATCCAATATATTAACTGTAGTCTCCATACTGCACATTGGGTCTCCATAACTTATACACACACACATAATCTTTTCTTCTTATTATCTTAATTCAGGGGTTAGCACTTCCAGTACACTGACTGCATTGGAAAGGGTGGACATCTTAAATTTATTTCAGTCCTAGAAGGAATTAATTCAGCATCTCACAGGTAAGTATGATATTAACTGAATTTATTTGTAGACACTTCTATCGACTTGAGAAAGTCTCCTTACTCTAAGTTTGCTAAGAGTTTTTATAATGAACAATCCAACTACTAATATTCTCATTATAAAAATAATAAGTTTCTAATTGTATATAAAACCAGCACATTGTACCCCATAAATGCATTAATGTACACAATTCTCTCAATTTATGCAGAAAAACCTTTTGATAATATCAGCATCCTTTCATGATCAGAACACTTAAGAAAATTAGCATCGAAGGGACATTTCTTAAACTGATAGAGACCATCTACAGTAAACCCACAGCCAATATCATTATTGAATGGAGTTAAATTAAAATCATTTCCACTCAGATCAAGAACCAAGCAAGGTTGCCCATTGTCTCCACTGCTTTTTAACATTGTAATGGAAGTCTTAGTCATTGCAACTAGGGAAGAAAAGGCGATCAAAGGTATCCATATAGGGCCAGAAGAGATCAAACTTCCACTCTTCGCAGATGATATGATTGTATATCTGGAAAACACCAAGGATTCTACTACAAAACTCTTAGAAGTGATCAAGGAACACAGTGGCATCTCAGGTTACAAAATCAATACTCATAAATCTGTAGCCTTTATATATACCAACAATAGTCAAGCTGAAAAAACAGTCAAGTGTCCTATTCCATTCAAAGTAATGCCAAAGAAGATGAAATATTTGGGAGTTTACCTAACAAAGGTTGTGAAAGATATGTATAAAGAGAACTATGAAACTCTAAGAAAAGAAATAACTGAAGATATTGACAAATGGAAAAACATACCATGCTCATGGCTGGGAACAATCAACATTGTCAAAATGTCCATAATACCAAACACAATATATAATTTTAATGCAATCCCAATTAAAGCTCCATTGTCATACTTTAAAGATCTCAAAAAAATAATACTTCATTTTATATGGAATCAGAAAAAAACTCAAATAGCCAAGACATTACTCAGAAATAAAAACAAAGCAGGAGGAATTAATACTACCAGACCTCAGACTATACTATAAATTGATAGTGACCAAAACAGCATGATACTGGCACAAAAACAGAGAGATAGATGTATGGAATAGAATAGAGAAGCAAGAGATGAACCCAGCTACTTACTATTATTTGATCTTTGACAAGTCAATTAAAAACATTCAGTGGGGAAAAGATTCCCTGTTTAACAAATGGTGCTGGGTGAACTGGCTGACGAGCTGTAGAAGACAGAAACTGGACCCATACCTTTCAACATTAACTAAGATAGACTCTCACTGGATTAAAGATTTAAACATAAGACATGAAACTATAAAAATACTAGAAGAAAGTGCAGGAAAAACTCTTGAAGGAATCGGCCTGGCTAAATATTTTATGAAGAGGAGCCGAGCAATTGAAGCAGCATCAAAAATACCCTACTGGGACCTGATCAAACTAAAAAGCTTCTGCACAGTCAAGAACACAGTAAGTAAAGCAAGCAGACAGCCCTCAGGATGGGAGAATTATGTCTCCACCAAAGGTTTAATAACCAGAATCCACAGGGAACTCAAACATATTAGCAAGAAAGGAACAAGTGATCCCATCTCAGGATCAGCAAGGGACTTGAAGAGAAACTTCTATGAAGAAGACAGGCACATGACCTACAGACATAGGAAAAAATGCTCATCATCTTTAATCATCAGAGAAATGCAAATCAAAACTACTTTGAGATATCATCTAACTCCAGTAAGATTAGCCCACATCACAAAATCCCCAAACCAGAGATGTTGGCGTGGATGTGGAGAAAAGGGAACACTTCTACACTGCTGGTTGGAAAGATGTTTGGAGAACACTTAAGGATCTAAAAAGAGACCTACCTTTTGATCCTATAATTCCTTTACTATGTATATATCCAGAAGACCAAAAATCACATTATAACAAAGATATTTGTACCAAAATGTTTATTGCAGCCCAATTCGTAATTGCTAAGTCATGGAAGAAGTCCAAGTGCCCATCAACCCCATAAATGGATTAATAAATTGTGGCATATGTACATCATAGAATATTATGCAGCCTTAAAAAAAGATGGAGACTTTATCTCTTTTATGTTTACATGGATGGAGCT
>CAUYON010014229.1:0-16790 GCA_963573935.1 Arctocebus calabarensis
TCCACTGCCTTCACACATTTCAGAGGGATGGAATGATGTGATGTCTGGGATATGCTTTAAAATAACCTGGATGTGGGGTGACGCCTGTAGCTTGGTGGGTAGGGCACCAGCCACATACACTGAGGTTGGCAGGTTCGACCCCGGCCCGGGCCAGCTAAAACAACAATGACAACTGCAGCAAAAAATAGCTGGGGGGGTGGTGGTGCCTGTGGCTCAAAGGAGTAGGGCTCTGGTCCCATATGCAGGAGATGGCGGGTTCAAACCCAGTCCCAGCCAAAAACTGCAAAAAAAAAAAAAAAAAATAGCCAGGCGTTGTGGCAGGCACCTGTAGTCCCAGTTACTTGGGAGGCTAAGCCAAGAGAATCTCTTGAGCCCAAGAGTTGGAGGTTGCTGTGAGTTGTGACACCACGGCACTCTACCAAGGGCAACAGCTTGAGACTGTCTCACCAAAAAAAAAAAAGTAAAAGTAAAGTAACCTGGATGTGCTCCCTTCCCAAAACAAAAGCAGCTATATCGTGATGAAAAAGTTTAGGTTTAAGGTTCTAAGACATTTTTGAAACTGGGAGACAGGTTCATTTCACCATTTTCTCTGTTTTGTTAAAATGTCCAGGAAAATGTTAGTTCAAAATGAATTAGAAATTATGTTCTACTTGCATTTTAAAGTCAGAATAGTAACATTTTCTATTACTCAGCATAGACGATCCTCACACTTCTGTGCTGCCAGGAAATTCCTGGTGAGCAGCAGTGATAAACTAGTTGTTCCTCCTTCGTGCTGCATTGGAGCTTGTGGCAGGCCGAGCGCAGCCTTTCACGTCCTGATTTGAGACGGTCTCTGGACTCCATTTCCACTCACATCCATCGGATGCTCACCACACAGCTTGTATTGCTGCATTCCAGCAGGTGCCAGAGTAGTTAAGGTGTCTGCTTTATCCTCCCTATTAAAATGGGAGTTCCTCGAGGAAGCGGAGGAGGAGGAGGGGAGCAAGGCTTGTTTTCTTTGTTTTTCCCTTTTATGTCTCTTTCATTTTTTCCAAGATCTTTCACATAGGCTCATATATATATATGTATGTGTGTATATATATATATTTATACATCTATATTTTGTTCCTGCTAAATATTATACATTTTAATTTTTTTGGCTTGTATTAGTTTCTGTCCAATCAATTTAGATAATTTCCTTAGGAGTTTTTCCTTGCATAATTTTGACCTCAGAGTTTCTCCTCAACATAAACATGAACGAGAATAGGTTTGGATAATAACTATCACACAAAACGGCTCCAGTGACCCCTGAGATGCCTGAAGAACTCTGCGGTTGTAATGAGTAGAGACAGCCTGGCCCTGACGTGCTTAGAAACAAGGAAGGTGTGCCACAGACAACTGTCTACGGAGGACCTTTCTTAAGGGCTTTCCCGGTTGATTCCATAGAACATAAATCCCCAACTTTTTGTATACTAGATGCCAGTGAGACGCCCAAGGGGTCTCTCTGTTGCATTCTTTGTCTCTGTCTGTCTTTTCCTCTCTGCCTCTGTTTGTCTCTGTTACTGCTTTTCTCACTCTGTCTGTCTCTCTCCCTCACTCTCACCTTTAACCTCGCTATAGGTGGAACCTTGAAGTTAAGGAGGAAATGGGTGCAACAATTGTGGAGGCATCAGCATATCCTCCTGGCTCTGAAATCGATGACCAGGAGCAGCCCCTGCGCAAATGGCTGGGACAGGCAGCGTTTGGTGATCAGGACACAGTAGCTCTCCAACGAGACCAACCATGGCAAATCTCAGTCCTGTAAGGGAAAAATGCACGACTTTTCTGCTGTTGACTCCTCAGATACAAAAGAAAAGTACAAACACAAGGGCTACAGTGTCTTGGTATAGTTTGTGATTTCACCCTGGAGCTTGGGTTTCTCTCCTCACAGTCTTTGGGTTCCTTCTGCTTTCAGAGTTTCTCTGTTTTCCGCCCTGGTATCACAGAGATTGCTGATAGAATTCAGATCTCCACACTCGGCCTCAGCTGGACACTGACTCTGATCCCCACACTCAACCTCGGCTGGACACTGACTCAGATCCCCACACTCAGTCTCAGCTGGACACAGACTCAGCTCTCCACACTCAGTCTCGGCTGGACACTGACTCAGATCCCCACACTCGGCCTCAGCTGGACACTGAATCAGATCCCCACACCGGGTCTCGGCTGGACACTGACTCAGATCCCCACACTGGGTCTCGGCTGGACACAGACTCAGCTCTCTACACTCAGTCTTGGCTGAACACAGACTCAGATCACCACACTAGGTCTCGGCTGGACACAGACTCAGATCCTCACACTCGGTCTCAACTGGACACAGACTCAGATCCCCACACTGGGTCTCGGTTGGACACAGACTCAGATCCCCACACTCAGTCTCGGCTAGACACAGACTCTGATCCCCACACTTGGACTAGGCTGGACACTGACTCAGATCCCCACACTTGGTGTCGGCTGGACACAGACTCAGATCCCCAACTCGGTCTCAGCTGGACACAGACTCAGCTCTCCACACTCAGTCTCGGCTGGACACAGACTCAGATCCCCACACTGGGTCTCAGCCGGACACAGACTTAGATCCCCACACTTGATCTCGACTGGACACAGACTCAGATCCCCACACTCGGCCTCGGCCAGACATTGACTCAGATCCCCACACACGGTCTCGGCTGGACACAGACTCAGATCCCCACACACGGTCTCGGCCGGACACAGACTCATATCCCCAACTTGGTCCTGGCCGGACACAGACTCAGATCCCCACACTCGGTCTCAGCTGGACACAGACTCAGATCCCCACACTCAGTCTCGACTGGACACAGACACTTTTGTCTTTGGATTTTCTTTACTGTGCTCTGTCTGTTTTTTTCTTTCCACAGTTTCTGTGCTTAGTCTGCTCTGATTCTTGTTTTTTTGTGTCTTTAGTGGCAGTCTGAAAAATCTGACATGGCAAACAGTGTCATGTTTTTGAAAGTTTAATTCACAAACCACCTTGTATATATAGGTGAGGTATCAGAATTTTAAATAACCTTTGGTAAATGAAAAGCATCCTGAGAACTTTTTCTGAAGTTTCAACTGAAGTTCCTAGAAATTAAATCAATGCAATCTTCTTGTTATTTCAACTCTTTTGATGTCTTTTTACTAAACAGATAGGCAAAGACCTAACAGTAACACTAATTTGGTAAAAGTTCTGAAAAATATATGTCATCACGCTACATAAACCCCAATTACCTTTGACTTACATTTAATTTTTTCTCCCTATTTTCTATTGAGCTTTAGTTGTGCTAAATTAGCAACAATGAAACCAAAGAAGCCTCATTATTTCTCAGCCCAGGACACATATGAGCTGGGGGCCCAGGCTGAAGTTCTGAAATGAGATCTCTGGATGGGTGCACCTTTAATCTTCAGATGATCAGACACAGAGAGAAACCAGGTCTTGTGTGTGGAAAACTCTTATTCAAAGACAACTAATTAAAATAATAGTGGAAAAATTCACTATTTTATATTTCGATGCAGTAATCATCTGTTTTCTTTTCTGAATGTATTTATCTTCATTCATTCTTTATGTGGTTTTTGTTCCTAATCCTTATCTTAAACATTGGTATTGTTATTAAATTTTAAGCCTTTTAAATTCTGTGAAGGCAGAATGTGGAAGCCTAATTAACACATGTATATGTAAAAATAAAAAAAAAATTCAGCAAAGGGATAAACTATCTCCATAAACTTTTATTCAAAGATAAGTAATTAAAATAATAGTGAAAAAATTCAGTGAAGGAATAAACTATCTCCGTGTGGAGTTTTTTCCTTCAACTTTATCAGGTATGAAAATTCACAGAAATAAAGACATTCTGGGGAAAGAAGCAAAAGGATAATATTTCTATTTAAAATGGCGAATTAATAGCTATGGCTTGGTGGGCTACTGAAATCATGATGACTTGGGCATCTCCATCAGAAAATGAGATAAGAAATACTGCATGTTTCTTCTGTCTTTTTGGTTTTAGTGGTAAAACAAGGTATCAGGATAATTCAAAGCAAAGATAGTTTATTTTTCTGATTAGAAGAGGACAAATTATTTTTCTCATTTTCCTCTAAGATAGAAAAATACACACACATATCCAGGTGTGGGTTGTGACAGCTCTTTGGCAGCATTAGTGGATTGTATCAAATGGCACAATGTGGGGACAAGTCTGCCAGTGAGGGCCTGGTGGTTTTCTCACTGCTCCAGAAGGTGCAACAGAAACCCGACCAAGAGGGTGCCATTAGTTCCTATGAGCAAAGCAGGTATTTCTTTTGTAGGGTCACTGAGTTATAATCAAAAGCATTATACTGCATCAGTAGTATACTGATCAGTGGAAATACCTTTTTAATTTTTTGTCTGTTGTTCTGATAGACCAGCGAAATCTCAATTTGTAAGGAAATATCCCAGTTTATAAGAAAAGGGGAGACTGTAGAGAAGGAATGAGGATGACAGGGCAGAGTTGTGCACAATAACCTGTGGAAAATATAATTATTTCCAGGTTGCTGCAAGGGTCACAAAACGGACTTTAAGGAAAAGTTTTCTGGAAAATCATAGTCCAAAAGGGATTTTACATGAGGGCTACCCTGATCCATTAATGTTAGACAAACAGCATTTTCCTCTACTTTCCTGTTAATGTCTGAAGCTGAGGTTGTTTACTGCTGCACAGACGGGGCAGAGTGTGCATAATTCTGTGGCTTAGCCTCTGCCCCATAATATTTTTACTTTGCTATTTTTATGTTTTAACTGTGGCATAGATAAGGGTAGCCATGTCCCCTACAATTAAAATGCAAACATCTATTTTTATGCAAATTTTCTCATCTAAGAGAAATTTTCCCTTGGCAATGCAGCACATTATATATGTTGATAATAAATAGCACTTTATGTTTGGTATTATGGAGAAGAAGTCACAAAAAGGTCTGTGATCCCTGTGGACTAAAGTAGATAAAACAGTACGCTGCAATTAGCGACTAATGCAAGCCCCAGAGAGGCATAAAGAATGAAAGGAGGTCTACGCATTTTTCTTCTGGAACAATTTTAAGAGAACTAAAGCAGAGAAGGACATTAAAGTGGTGAGATAATGGTTTCTTTTATACGCCTACTGGATAAGTGTCCATTGTTATCTGTGTTGAACACATTCATTACACATTTTATGACATATTGAAGGACAATAAGACTAATTCAATATTTTAGCCCAGCAATCATCTATAAAAGTTGGTAACATCATAAAATTCACCCTGAAAAGTTAGAAGTGTCTTCGTCACCATTGGACAGAACAAGCCCTTCCATTATTTCTAAGTCGTGCATTCTACTACTTTAGAGAGTATAAAGTCAAATTCCTTGTGGAATGTTATAATATTCTCACTATCATTAAAATCATAACACCAAGTTTATCTTTTTTAATTGCAAAGGCATCAATTTAATTTAATTCAGCAAATCTTTGAAACATTCACATATGCTATTGAAAAAATTGGCAGGAATAAGACTGTCATAAATCCAGGCTTGGAATTGCTTCCCAGTGGAAAAAAGTCATATGCTCAGTTAATTTTATAAATATTTAAGATTCTGACTTCATGGTAACAATGTTACAATTTTTTATTGCTATATAACAAGCCAAAAAGATACTGAGAAATCATAAGCGTACAGTGCCATAGACAATCAAATGGAAACAAATCCACACATTCACTACCCTCGGCTTGACTTTGAACCCTGCACACTTCAGAAGCCCCCTCTTGTCCTCTCCAAGTTACACCCTCCCTTCCCCAGTGTGCTGTTTCCTTCTCACTCCACCTGGGCTCTGGCCTCTAAAACCATAAGTTAGTACTGCCTGTTTTGACTTTTATACAAAATAAATTACACATAAACATTCTTTGTATCCAATGTGGTCACTGAATATTATATTTGTAGGTTTCACTCAGATTGTTGTGTACAGTGACATTTCATTCATTTTATTCCTTTGTAATACTCACTGTACTCCATGCTTTATTAATACATACTGCAATTTATCTATCACTAGAGTGTCAGTTAAACCCAAACTGAATAACATTGTAGCTCTTGTCCAAGACTTTCATTCCACACGTGCATGCATTTATCTATTAGAGTGAAATTGCTGTTCATGAGATGTGCTACATTTAAATGTTAAAAACAAAAACAAGGGTATAAAAAGAGGTGAGTAGAGAATTCAGTTGCCACATATCTTAATATATATAATCTACAGATTTAGTATAGGAAAGTAGGCAAACAAGTAAGCTGCAACAAGAAAAGATAAAACCCAGCAACAGAAACAGACCTTGGTGATGTGTCTGTCTTTGTGGGTGTGTGTGTGAAGGAATCTAGTAACACAATTGTTACAGTATTGTACTGAAAATGTTCAAATTCTAACAAAACATGTTTGAATTATAAGAAGAAACAGAATATATCACCTTAATCATAGAAAAGAGCAATCAATAGAAAATGTCATTAAAGGACTCTGATTAATAGGTAAATGATGTCTAAAGAATTAAAGGAAAGTATGATAAATTTGTCTTGCCAAACAGAGACTATCAATAAGGAGATAGAAATTATAGATAAATGAAAAGAACAATATTGAAATTTTGGAATGAAAAAGTAAATAATTGAAATGAAAATTTCACTAGATGGAGTGAACAATAGATATGAACTGACAGAAGAAAGAATAAGAAAATTTGAAGATTTGTATATTGATGTTATGTAGTCCAAGGAAAAAAGAATGAAGAATGATGCACAGAACCTCAGAGATTGTGGGACATAGCCCAACATACCAACAATGCATAAGAAGAATTCTAGAAAAATACAAGGAAGGGAGAAGGCCAGAAAGAATATGTGCAGAAATAATATCCAAACACTTCTCAGATTTGATGAACAATATTTAACATTTAAACTCTAAGAGTAAAATAAACCAAATACACAAAACTCTAAGTAGAATAAACTCAAAGAGATTCAGTCTTAGACAGATTATAGTCAAACAGCTAAACCTCAAAGATAAAAAGAAAAAGTTGGAAGCAGCCAGAGAAAAATGGCGTACGATCAACCAAGGTCCTCAATATGGAAAAGAGTTCAGGTTTCTTAGGAATTCTCGGGAGACAGAAGGCACTAAGATGACTAAGAATTTTATACCCAGAAAAACTATCATTCAAAAACCAAACGGGGAGATTAGGATGTTCCCAGATTAAAAGAAAGAAAGAAAGAAAGAAATTCAGAAAATTTGTCACTAGCAAAACTTCTGTATAAGAAATGCTAAAGGGAGTCTTGTATTTTAAGTTAAAGGATACTAGATAGTAACTCAAATTCATGTGAACAAATAAAGAGCATGAATAAAAGTAAATGCACAGATATGTATAATATAAAGAACTGCACAAATGCAATTTTTGTCTTTAACTACTACTATGAGGAGAGTGGTACCCTAATATCACACCAAGATAGACAGCACAAGAAAACAGCAGAACAATGTCAATTATAAATGCAGACCTAAAATTCCTAAGCAATGGACTTGCAAACTAAACCTAGAAAGATACAGAAAGGATTGTATACCCAAACCAAGTTGGATTTATGAAAGTATAGGAAGTTGGTTTAACTTTTGAAAATCAATCCAGGTAATATATGTATTAAAAGGTTAATGGATATAACTATGTGAAATCTAAACAGAGGCAGCAAAATCATTTGGCAACATGGTTTTGTGATAAAAACATTCAATAAACTAGAAATCCAAGAGACCTCCTTATCTTGATATAGGATGTCTGGAGAAAATCCACAGCTAACAGCCTACTCAGTGGAGAAACACTGAATCCTTTTCTCCTAAGGGCAGGAATGGGGTAACTCTGGCCACCCTTACTGCATGTATTTAACATGGCTTTAAAGGTTTTAGACAGTGCTATTAGGCAAGAAAAAGGAAGAGGCATTGAAATTGGAAGAAAATATGTATAACTATTTCTTTTTGCTAATTATATGATTCTATATGTAGAAAATTTTACAAATTACACAATGGAACTATTAGAACTAATGAATTAGTTCAGCAATGTGGTAAACCAATTAAAAATGGGCAAATGATTTGAAAAGATATTTCTTCAAAGAAGATATAGTAAGAACCTCCATCCAGCTCCCTTCATTGACCCCCTCCTTAAATTGACCTCATTTTTATAGACTGGACATGCACCACATGTAGGTATCAGTACACAGGCCTCGTTCCTTATGTTGACCACCTCCGTGTGTTGACCAGTTTGTTACAGCCCCCGGGGGGTCAACTTACAGAGGTTCCACTGTACATAGATGGTCAATAAACAAATGAGAAGATGTTGAATGTTGCTAGTCATTGAGGAAATGTACACTGGCTCACAAGGTGATACCACTTCACCCACATTCACATGTGTATAAGTAACAGGTATAGGTGCTAGAATAGGGAGAAAGTGAAACCTCGTCATTGCTGGTGGAAGTCAGATGCAGCAATTTCTCTCCTAGGAATAGTGAAGGAAGGACGTTCCCAACAATCGTATAGTTGTGAATGTTAAAGACATGCGGAAAGAATGTTGATAACGGATTGCCAGGGGCTGGAGGGTGAGGAATTTAGGGGTGACTGATAAAGGAGACAGAGTTTTATTGGGAGGGATCAAAGGAGGGTGATGAAATGTTCTAAAATTAGCCACGCAAAGAGGAGAAAGTGTGAAAGTCCCAAAGTCCCAAAGTCGTACAAACCTTCAGCGCTTACTCTTGACTAGTTACACTCTTTTCCATATAATTAAACCAAATTTTTGCTTATTATTTAAGCTAGTTCAACTTCCTTTTGTCCTAAGGAATACAGAGACCTTTGATCTTGGGACCGCGTGGTGATTGTGGTGCCTCCATACTG
Organism: Arctocebus calabarensis; assembly: GCA_963573935.1. Taxonomy (NCBI): domain Eukaryota; kingdom Metazoa; phylum Chordata; class Mammalia; order Primates; family Lorisidae; genus Arctocebus; species Arctocebus calabarensis. The sequence goes on from CAUYON010014229.1 coordinate 8,895, forward strand.
ATCTGCATTTCAGAATCTGTGCGTGTGCATTGCTTTGTCCCTGTAGTCTGGGAATCAGGACACAGAGAACAGGAAGAAAGGGGACGTTATTTAGCAAAAGAAGCACATACTTGGATTTACGTGTCAGAAAACTAATCTTCATCGGGGACAGTAGACAAAATGGCAAAGGAAGAATCAGAAGACAGAGAAAAGAATGAGAAGGCTTGAGGTGAGTTTGATGAATAACCAACCAGAACCGTCATGAAAAAGGGCAAATGAAAGCAGATTGGCTAAAGAAGTCTTTTGGAATGAGACCCCAAAGGACCTGGCTATAAATGAAAAAAGAAAGGTGAATCGAGAATTTAAAATTGCAGAAAATGCTAAGAAATGTGAGACCGAGAGAAGGACAAAGGAAGACACTCTCTGTAGGTGCTTTCTTCTTGAGGATCAGCATTGAGAATATTGGTGAAAACCACATTTGACCCCCTTTTTTACACGGCCTGAACTTGTATATGAAACGCTGAAAGAAAACCATAATTCATTTATTGTTTGCCTTTTTGCTATTCTTATTTTTCGATCAATCTACTGTGCCTGCTTTAGCTCCCTATGAGTTTTGAGACATTGGGGACTTTATAACTCTCCATTTACCTGTAACTGTAACAATGTAACATCGGAAATCATTCCAAGCTTGTTAGCAAGCAGCAGGCGTTTCTGAAGGGAAAAGAGAACACACGTAGTGATGTGGTCTTACTTCCTTTAGAATAAAGTAGCACACATCTTCTTCTTATATACATCTCTGTGAATACATTTCATGTTTCTAATTATGGTTTAGATGATAAAAGAAAAAAATAGCAAGTACCAATAAACAAATTAAACTATCTCTTGATTAGCTCAGGGGTGGGGCAATGGCAAAGCTTAGACCGAAAAATAACCCAGCTTGTCATCCAGGACCCACCTTGTTTTGGTTCTTATGTTGTTGTTTCTCTGTTATCTTATCTGTGTCCTATGAAATTGTATCCTCATATTTATTACAATGAGAAGAAATATTTTCAGGTTGCATACAGCTGTACTCTTGAACTTGTGACATTTAAAGGGCAATAGAATGGTAAGATGACTAATAAAACTGAAAAATGGTCTTGAACTGCCTGCATGAAGATCCCAGGTTCTCCTTAACTTATCTTTTAAACGAACTAAATTTGACAATGTAGTTTGTAAAGATCAAAATAGTGAATTACTGTGAATTCAAAGAGAAATAACAGTAAAAAAAAAAAGATATTTCTTATCTTTCATAAACAGGTTGTCATGTTCTCCTTTTTTGTAAGAGAAAATCTATCAGGAGAGAGGGAAGAAGTGTGTTTCTGTGAATGTGGTGGTCTATAATGATTTTTGAATCACTCTGGGCGGCAAGAGGTTGCAATACAAAAATAATCCTTCTTTGGTAATTGATTTTTGTACTTTCATTTGAACACACAAAATTGGTTTCAGGGCTGGTGTATTACAATGTGCCATTGAGCAAGGATATTGATAACTCTAATGCATGAACTCTGCAAGCTATCAGTTGCCTTGTCTGCCCTGGGCACCTGCACTTAGCTTGTGTAACCAGGTCCCCGCAGCTGCAGTGACTGTGTTGGGAGCTGACAATATGGCACTCGGTCTAGTAAATATTAGTGCACTTAAATGGGAACATTGGCTAAGAATATTTGAAATAAGGATGCTCTAGAAATTCTAAGACATATAGTTCCTCTATATAGCCTGTTTCGAGGAGATAGCTCATATATGTATTTATTCCCTGTGTATTATCTCATTGAGCATCTGGTGACTGTGTCTCAGCCACCCCACATGGGAATAAGGCCAAATCGGGACAGAGCGGCCTGTTATGTGCAGGAGCTCACGGGGACGTTTAAGGGGCATGGAGAAGGAGCAGACCCTGCCGGCCTCCATCCTTTCTCTCCACTGGCCCTTCCATGTGAGGAGGGGATTTGGGAGCATAAGATGCTAAGGAAGAGGGGGCGTATATAAATGCGGGCAAAGCAGGGCCGGGAGACACAGAGACTTGGGTGGGGTGGCCGTCCCCATCTGGGACACGCAGTTTCTGTTGGCCTCTCTCGAGGAGCTCTCTGCTGGCCTCTATCCTGCTCTGAGCCTCAGGAGGCAGGTTGACATGTAGGGGCAGTGCCCATGGCGCCTTCGCCAGGCACACTGGGTTTGGCTGACCAGAAGACCAGGAGGAGATGGTGTCCTGGCTCTCTCCCTGCAGGGCCAAGTAGGGTTGGCTGTGTGCTGGCCTCCCTGGACAGCCACTTCTAGGAGTCTGGGCTCTCCCTGGGTATTGAGAGCCGTCTCCTCCCTTCAGGTGAGACGGCAGGGTGTCTCACCGTCCCATGTTTTTGTTTCTTGGTTCTAATGCTACACGATGCTCTAAATTGTCCCCTTATCAAAGTCTTCTCAGTCTCCAGCCAGGACTATGACTGATGCTTAATCTGAAGCTACAGCCCTAGGTGGCAGAGAGCCAAGATGGCGAGACACGGCAGGTCGCCCTGCCTCGTCAAGGGCCCGTGCCCTCCAGTGGCCTGTGGTGAAGTTCGGGGGCTGGCTCCAGCTGGCGTCCTTCATTTCTTCATTACAAAGGGATGAGAAATGGCCAGCAGCTCACCAGAGTTAAAACGAGGGGAAGATTACACCGACAGCGCTGTCGCTAGTAGGGAGCGCCTTGGATTTGGGTCTCGGTGAAGCTCACTGAAGACTGTGAGACCCTCCGTAACTAGGAAACAGAGAGTTAAAAACTCACCATGTGACTGTGGGAAAAACACACCGCGTCACTGCTGAACATGCAATTGGGATAACTGATACCACAGATGGAACAGGTATGAGCAGGACAAGTCTTTTCTATTATTCCTGCAATTGGGAGTAGGTCTTCACCCGTCAATATGATCCACAGAAGACTGATATGGGTAGAAGAAAGCTGATGGTTTGGCAGAAAATACCGACTTGGGGCAAAGAATCACAGCCGCACACCGTTTCTGTGAACTAGCAAAGCAGGAAGCCGGCACCTTGCAGGTTGGGAAGAGCTAGAGAAGCAGCACCTTAGTTAAACGACCTCTGACAACTATTTTTTTTTTTTTAATTTGAGACAGAGTCACTCTCAATTTGTTGCTCTGGGCAGAGTGCTGTGGCATCATCATAGCTCAAAGCAACCTCAAACTCCTGGGATCAAGTGATCCTCCTGCCTCAGCCTCACAAGTAGCTGGGACTATAGGTCCTGCCACAACACCTGGCTAATTTCTATTTTTAGTAGAGATAGGGCTCGCTGTTGGTCAGGTTGGTCTTGAACTCCTGACCTCAAGGAATCCTCCTGCCTCAGCCTCCCAGAGTGCAGGATCACAGCTGTGAGCCCCTGCGCCCTGCCTCTGAGGTTGGTTTTGGATGAAGTGCATGAAGCAGGCTAACGTCTCGGAACAATAAGTAACAAGAGCCTTCGTATTCGTGCAGGGGGGGAGTGGGTACAGCAAACACCCAAGGAAAGACAGAGACAGCTGTAGCAGCTGTGCAAAGAGGAAGCTGAGCGAGACACTTACCACACTGTTCACCAGTCACGAGTCACCCAGTAACACAGATTGTCTCTGTGAAAAATTGCTGGTTGACAATGTGTTCAGATGTTACAGGTGCTAAGTGAGTGATGTTATGACTGAGAGATGAGGAGGGCAGACAGAATAAAATAGGCTGATTGGGGATAACTGGGAACTGAGACTGGGAGAAGGAATCAGGAAACAGCTGCCACGTCAACACATTGCTGACTGACAGCTTGATGCTGGGTAACTCGTGACCGCCAGCAACGTATTAAAAGGTTTAATCTTTAAAATTTGCATTTTCTTGCTCTACTTTCTACTAATTTTACAAGCTCTCTTTGGCTTTCCCCCTTGATTTTGATGGCATTTAACCCCTGCCTGTGCGGTGAGGGTCCAGTTGAGAGGTCCCCCCACCCCGACTTTCAGGGCTGTGCATCCCTTCCTGCGTAGACACACAGAATGAATGAGGATGGAACTGTAAATCCCCATGCCACGGGGGCAGGAGCGTCACAGATATACCCCATTCAGAAAGCTCGACAGTCAACTTTTCTCTCTCATTTTTATTCCAAATAAACAATCACTCCCTCCTACCCATGACTGAGCTGGAGAATTTTCACTTGTTCCTCTGGTCCCAGCCACACTCCTAACCCATCTCCTCATTTCCCTTTCCTGAGAAAAGCTCAGAGTCGTCTTCTTCACCTCCCTGCATCCAGGCTCACCCTCACTACTGCTGGAGTTGTCTTCAGCACTTAAAAGTTTGATTTTAGTATTCTTTTGCTCAATATATATATATTGAGAGAGAGAGAGAGAGAGAGAGAGAGAGAGAGAGAGAGAGTCTCCCTTTGTCGCCCTGGGTACAGTGTGGTGGCTTCATAGCTCAGTCACAGAAACCTCAAACTCCTGGACTTAAGCAATCCTCTTGCCTCAGCCTCCCAAGTAGCTGGGACTACAGGGCCCCATCACAATGCCTGGCTATGTTTTGGGGAGATGAGGTCTTGCTGTGGCTCAGGCTGGTGTAGAAACTGTGGGCTTAGGCAATCCACTCACCTTGGCCTCTCAAGTGCTGGGATTACAGGTGTGAACCACCGTGCCCAGCTGCTCAATAGTTTTTTTTTTTGGCTGGGGCTAGGTTTGAACCAGCCATCTCCAGCATATGGGGCTGGTGCCCTACTCTTGTGCACCATAGGCACCGAAGGAAATATTTTAGGAGAAAATCTATGATCACATTTGCTGGGGATTCTGCTGCTATTTTCCAGTTGAATTTTTATTTAGTTTTTAGAGCTCAGATTAGATTAAACCTGACCTGAGTGTTATCCAGTTAAAATAAACTGGCTAGGCACGGTGGCTCATGCCTGTAATCCCAGTACTGGGATGCTGAGGTGGGAGGATCACTTGAGGTCAAGAGTTCCAGTCAAGCCTAATGCCCGTCTCTACAAAAACTAGAAAAATTCGCCAGATGTGGTGGTGTGCATGGTAGCCCCAGCTACTCAGGAGGCTAACACAGGAAAATTGCTTGAGCCCAAAGATTGGAGTTTGCAGGGACCTATGATGATGTCCATGCCCTGTAGCCTCGGCAACAGAGCAATATGGTCTCTCAACAAAAAAAAAGACAAACTGAACTTCAAGAGATTGTGACCAAAAGAGCTTTGGTCCTGGAGTGGTCTTCTGAAGGGAGTGTGGAGCTGTGTTTCAAACACGGCTCTGACAATAGATGAGGGTTAATTCAGCCAAAAAGCCAGTGGTGGTGGACCGACCTGAGGGCAGCAGGGTCCAGTGGGGGCAGGAGGGGCAGTGAGGAATCTAAGGCAGGTGGTAGGCGGAAGTCGGGGTCAGCAGACACAGGTGTGTCCTCAGCCCCCAGAGCTCGGTCTCAGGCAGGGGCGGGGCAGGTGGCCACCAGGCGAGGAAAGTCTCCAGGAGATGTGGGGCCTGGTCCCAGAAGGAAGGGCACTGGGAAGCCGACCCAAGCGAGGATTTAGGCGTGAGGAGGAAGACAGATGCCCCGGTATGGAGCCAGGCGCCAAGACGCGAAAGGGTTTCCATGTGAATCTGATTAGGTACCAAGTGCCGGATTTTAAGTTTCTGCGTCAGGGATGGTGTGGACTGGGTCAAGGTTGAGCCCCCAGAGAGGGTGTAGGGTCTAGAGCAGTGATTTTCACAGTGGGGGCTGTGAGAAGATCTTAGGTGTGCCTCTAAAATGTTTAAAGATCATGACTTAAATTATTTTCTAAAGAAGTTCAAAGCACAGTTAGTATATTCTTTTTTCAACTTTTTTTATTTTTTAATCAACATAATTGAAGTCTGCCAGGGAAGTTTATAGGTTCGAGTGTGCTGTGAGATAAAAAAGGTTGAAAACACTGGTGGAGAGTTGAATCCAGCAGAGAGCCTGGTCCCCTCAGCGCAGGCATCTCCTGAGGGCTGCCCCCCCACCCTCCCGTCCACCCATCCCCCTTTCCCCCTTCCCCCCTCCCCCACCTCCGTCAGCTCACTTGCTGCTGCCCCCCCCAGCCTTACAAGCTCTTGTACAGTCTGTTAGTTAAAGAAATAATCATTTATGACTGTATTTTATTAAATATCTTTCAAAACAGATTAAATCAGTATCCTGCTGATTTGAAAATGAAGGCTTTTAAAGTCATCTTTGAAGAGGCTTTTAATTGGGCATGTGAAAGAAAAATTAACAAGTGAAAATCTATTGTTTCAACCCAATCTTACTGACATTTGTTGTTAAAATCGAGACATCTCAAAATAGCACATTTCACAGATCTTCTCGTCGTTTAGTGTCTCTAATCATTCCTTTTAAAGCACTGGAAAAGGAAGAAATGTGTTCTGGAAAATTAGAAAATAATGAAGACTTTGTAAAAATACCTGCTGTTGAAATTCAGGTAAAAGCACACTTGGATAATTTAAACAAAATAAAATTAGTGGTTCCAGATGGCATTAAATGCAGTGCTGTGGCAGAATTAACTAAGGAACATATTCAACTACTGAAGATTATTTTTAGAGTACAAAAGTAGGGACCTGAGAAAGTATCAGAGGATCAGAAAATAGGAAGCAGGATACATCTTCTTAAAAAGGAAGAATAATCATCGTAATTATCCTAAATGTGTAATTCTTATTAATTTTATAGGAAATAGTAAGATACAATAGCTCAGGAATCTGGCTTCTACTGGCACCATGAATAGTAAGGTCGCCGTTTTAAAGGTTGGTAATGATTCTCGGGAGGTTTGCTTCTCCTGTCTTCATAAGCCGCACCCCTGCTGGCACTGGATTCCGGCTCCTGTCCCACCTCCTGCTTTGTCACTCCTGTCTCTTTGACACCATTCCTGGGACTTCTTTGCTTTCTTTGTTGCCTCTGTCTTTCTCCCTAAATATGATCAGTCTGACCAGGCTACAGGTGTAGGCGCTTGTCAGGTTTAAATGAGAAAGCAGGAGCTACCTGGCACAGAGCCTGCCGCGTGACTCTGTCAGGCGTGGACTGTCTGTCCCTGGAGGATCTTTCCTTCACTTCCTTTTGGCCAGGTCTTCTACTCCCCAGCTGTACTCAGTTTGGTCCACCTGAATTCTGGTTTCCTAATTCTGTGACATTAATTCATCAAACGTATATTGGACATCTGCCGTAGCGAAGACTCCAGGAGGGGAGTTCAAGGGCGGCTGCTTCCTCCGTCCCACAGCCACAAAGCCCTATTCTCCTCTGATCTGCTGTCATCCTCTCCCCTCACTTTTTACCTTTGTGAGAACTCAGCCATGCTGTTCACAGGCCCTCCCTCTGCACCGAGCGTCTAGAGCAGCACTTTTCAAACGTGGCCCAAAGAACACTATTTCTCTGGAGATTTCACATATATATATTTTTCATTAAAAGAGGGTTAAGTATCAAATGCATTTGGGAGTTACTGATTTAAATGAAGTTAATTAGATTTCTTAACCACAGGATTTTTCAGAGCTTTTCATATCCTAATCTGCTTTTAGACTCTTTCAGTGGGGGGCCATAGTATGAGACTTCTGTGTTCATACTGAGTATGATAATTCTGTCGATCAACAAAAGGTACTCCTTTTCCACAGAATATGCCTTGGAAGCCTCTGTCTGGGGATATGTGTTGTAGTCTTAATTTACCGTGTTTCTTAACATTGTTTATATTAGGTTTATATGTCTCTTTTGTTCAACCACATTGTCAACTTTCCTATCTGTTTTTTTTTTTTTTTATTTTGAGATAGAGCCTCAAGCTGTCACCCTGGGTAGAGTGCTGTGGCATCACAGCTCACAGCAACCTCCAACTCCTGGGCTCAAGCGAGTCTCTTGCCTCTGCCTCCCAAGTAGCTGGGACTACAGGCGCTCGCCACAACGTCCGGCCTT
>CAUYON010014231.1:0-11992 GCA_963573935.1 Arctocebus calabarensis
AGGCGCCGGCCCCATATACTGAGGGTGGTGGATTCAAACCCAGCTCCAGCCAAATGCAAAAAATAGCCAGGCCTTGTGGCGGGCGCCTGTAGTCCCAGCTACTCGGGAGGTTGAGGCAAGAGAATCGCCTAAGCCCAGGAGTTGGAGGTTGCTGTAAGCTGTGACACCACAGCATTCTACCTAGGGCGACATAGTGAGACTCTGTCTCAAAAATAAAAATAAATGTCACAACACATTATGAACACATACCTTGTTGACTTCCTTCTCTTGAATTCAACCTCACAAATGAAACCATGGACAAGCCTCAAAATATGAAATGAGAGGCCAGACATGGTAGTCCGTGCCTGTAATCCCAGCACTTTGGGATCATTTGAGGCCGAGTTCAAGAGCAACCTGGGCAACATGCTGATACCCCATTTCTACAAAAGATTTAAAAATTAGCCTGGTGTGGTGGCACACACCTGTAGTCCCAGCTCTTTGGGAGTCTGAGATGAAAGGTCACTGGAGCCCAAGAGTTAGAGGCTGTAGTGAGCTATGATCGCACCACTGCACTCCAGCCTGGGTGAGAGAGAGAGACCCTTTCTCTAAACTACGTATGTATGAAATAAAGGAAGCACTAAAGAAAAATTGTTTTATGTAGTATGGTAGCCTTCAGAAGAACAAATTTGAAAAGAATATTTTATAGATTAAAATAAAAACATGTTATAAAGACAAAATACGAAACAGTACAATATTCTACCACGTTATAAAGACAAAGCAAATACAATTAGTACAATGTCCTACCATGCTTAAACACATTTTTGCTGAGAATATGAGATCTCTGAACATCACTAAACCATTTTTTCCAATCAGCTTACTACACTGTCAACTACTAATAAATTTCAAGACTTAAAAAAATAAATAAATTCATTTTTCAAAGGGAAAATTCAAGAGACTAGTTCTAACACTAGGAATTGTTACACAGCAAAAACAAAAACAAAACTAAACAAAACAAAAAACATTCTGTTCTTTGACATTCAGAAAAATTGTATAGATTTTTTTTTGTTTGTTTTTTGCAGTTTTTGGCTGGGGCCAGGTTTAAATCCTCCACCTCTGGTATATGGGGCTGGCACCCTACTCCTTGAGCCATAGGCACCACCCAAAACTGTATAGATTCTTAAAGTAAGAAATGTTTTAACTTAATCAATGACTAAAACATTTTTTTCTTTGAGAATTTTCAGAATACTATGATCAGGCAGTTTTTTTTTTTTTTTTGAGACAATGTTTCACTCTGTTGCCCAGAGTAAAGTGCAGTGGTGTCATCTCAGCTCACTGTAACCTTAAATTCCTGGGCTCAAACAATCCTCCCGCCTCAGCCTCCTGAGTAGCTGGGATTAAAGACATGTGCTACCACATATGTATAACTTGTATATTTTGTAGAGAGGTGGTCTTGCTGTGCTGGCTGGTCTTATGTTCCTGGCCTCAAGCAATCCTCCTGCCCTAGCCTTCTTAAAGTACTAGGATTATAGGCATGAGCCACTATGGCTGTCTCAAGCAGAGTTTTAACACTGTATGTCTTAACTTTATGTTTTTCTTAACAATTCAAGAGTTCATAAAGTCCATTCTATATAAATAGAAAGTACATTATCTAAGATCATTGTAACTAGTTCCTAAAACAAATTTAACATTAGAATTACCACTAAAATTATATATCATATAGAAAAAAAGAAAAAAAAATTGTACATAAAAAAGCAAACTCTACTTTTCAACTTCTAGCTGCACTTTTTCAGTTTGGCTTCGTAAATTTCGGCATTCTTCTTTTAACCTTTCCACCATTTCCTTCAGCATTTGGTTTGAATTCAGCAAGTCATTCTCTGACTGTGAAAGTGAGGTCACTTGGATTTGCAAATGACTGATTTGCTTAAAAGAGAAGAGAAAAACATAAGGCCACTGAACAAATGCAGTAAGTCATGAGAAACACAGAAGATGATAGGCAGCTCATTTGCCAATGCCCCATTTGAGCTGGTATGCCCTGGTGATGCCCTAAATGAAATAATAAATAGCAGCAGCTAAGGTCATTTCTTACTACAACCAGAGACCAGCAAGAACTACGTCCCTCAGTCACTGAGTCCCCCCTGAAAATGTGGGCCACAAAAGGTGTTGCGAGTGGGAAGGAGGGTTCTCAGGAGAAAAGCAAGGAGATGAGAAAGGAGAACCCAATGATTCAGTCCCCTTTCACTCTAGACTTTCCATAGCCTTCTAGAGGGGAAAAAAATAGATTTTAAAAGCAGATCAGCTGAGAAAGCAACTAAAGAAATCTGTTCTCCCATTCTCATATACCCTGAGATCAGCAACCTTTCAGGAGTTCTGCTCTCTGAGCAGTCAAAATTATTCACTGTAAATATGGGGAGGATCACTCTCATATTGTGTTTAAAAGGTTTATAAGCATTTGATATGTCTGGTGCTAGGCAGAAGAAATATTCTCCAAGAAATCTCATCAATGCTAGAGATTCCTTAGTTTCCAGAGCCATTTATCAAACCATACAATGTTACTGAAGGCTTTTTCTCCATTCCAATTTCCCTCTGTCTGGGAGTACTCTTTCTCATGAACAGTAGGTAATTAACTGGTTACAGATTAACAGGCTAGAAAGATTTACACTGCTTCTAAATTATATCCAAATAATCTTCATTTGGGACAATGGTATCTACTTCCCCCACAAATCATTTTACCAATTAATAAACAGTGAAAGTCCTCATTTTTCTTTCACTTAATTTTACCTCTCTCATAGCCATTCTCTGAGAGACATTTTGGAGCAAAGACAGTTAAGCAACAGGGATCAAAAGGACCCATTATGAGATTCAAGGATAAAAAGAAACTCAATTCTAATATAATAAATTAATGGATTAATCTACTATCAGATTGCTTCCGGATAGTAGCAAAGCCAAGTTATGACAGGCCTCTGAAAGTGCACAGAGTAAATGTTAGGAGAATAAAGTAAAATGGTATGTGTCAGATTTCTATTTTAGAATAAATTTCCCCATGTAAAACTATTCACTATTTTTACCTGGAATGGCAAATATTAAATCTGTATTATAGCTGCCTGAACAAGCAGCCTTCAAAGAGCTTAATACCTCTCCATATCCATCGGACGAAAGAAAGCCCAATGCCAATGATACTAGATATCAGGAATATACTGTTTTGCCTATGCAGTTATGGTTTTTAGTCTTAACTAGATGGGCAATATTCACGAATATATACTGCCTATCAAGATATTCAGAAATATATACCATTTTGCCTATGCAGTTATGGCTTCAAAGTCTTAACTAGAAACCATAACTGCATAGGCAAAACAGTCCCAGCTAACATGCAAGTATAAATTCTAAAAATGGAAGTCTCACCATTTCATAACTTATAGAGGAAAAAACCCCAAGAAAACAGAATTCAGAAAAGAACACTCTTCTATGTTTTGCCCAATCTTATGAAAATCTTTCCTGAATCCAAATAACTTTACTTTTACAACTCTTAGATTTCAGAAGGATGTGGCAAGAAATACCTCATGGAATAAACATAAAATTACCAATCAATCATGCATGCTAACTTAAAACCTGGATGATCTTTCTAGTCAATTTTATAAATTTAGAGTACCAAAATATTGTCCTTTTAACTACAGTTTTAAAAAATTCATCAAGAGCCACACCATATACAGATCTTAAGAATAAAAGCAGTCAGCAGAAGAAGCTTACTAAATTAAAGCATAGAGGTTTAAAGATTTTATCTTTACATATCAACCTCATCAATATGTTATTAATTGTGGTAATTTGATTCTCTAAATATTAATGGCAAAATTAAAAAATGCAAAACACAGATTTAAAGAAGCATTTAAACAAATAACAAAATGTTTGCTAAAATCAAACCTGTTTCAGGGCAGCATTTTCATTTTTTTCTTTCTCTGCATTTTCAATAGTTGCAATTTGCTGTTGAAGTTTTAACCTAAAAATCACAATCCAAAAGACATAAGACATTATTAGGAATCCACTGGTCATTTATTTCACTGAATTAGACATTTTGCGTGCCTGTTTGACACCAAGCACAACAAAGAGAGAAGGTAAGAAATCAAGTCTGTCTGGGGGAGCAGAAAATATTACAAGGATGAAACCTGAGGAACAGAACTTTGATAAACAAGTAGCCTTTGGTGAAAAAGTAGAGAATGTGTTGCTACGATATCAGAAAGTAATCCAGTTTTAGGAGAAACCAGCTTACATCCATGCAGTATCTTACAAGTTAGAAAATGCTTTCAGTCACACTGCTACTTCACTTTTATTCTATGAGGGTACACATTTAAAAAGAAAAATAATACAGGATACCATCCTGTATTCTATCTTATGAGCTTTTCATCCCTAACATGAATGAACACTACACAATTTATACCCTCTTCAAAGGGAATGATACATCTTTAGCCTTAAAAGGCAGAGAAGCTCTGGTGACCAAATGACTGGTCTCATGAGGAAGATGTTATACTAATTAGATTTGGCAGGATAAGCCATTCAACTCCCCCCCCCCTTAAATTCTTCAAACACTTATTTCAAATATAATTCACTTGGCACTTGTTATTTATAGCTTGGCATTATTAGCATGGCTTATCTGGCCAATTAGGACATGTTTCCTGGATACTCTCAAGAGGCTAGGGCTGTGCTTTAAGTATGATAAGAATTCAATAAATATTTGTTGATGGACTGAATGAACGTAAACCATGCGTTAGATGTTTAAATGTGTAAGATAATTGGACCATATAACATGGAAGAAACAAAGATATAACCCATTGCACTTTAGATATTTACATACAGGTGTCAGAAATAACGGCGGTAAAGATGTCCAGACCGCCTTTCCCTTTGCTCCTTTACCAGTCATACTCTTATTTCATAATTCTAGCCCTCTCTAATTTTCTATGTACATCCTTCATTAAATGTGTACAGAAGCTAGTAACTTGGTGCTTTCAGGTTAATAAATACTTTTCCACAAAATCATGAAGATGAAAGTAGAGAAGGGAACACTGTGGGTCCTAGTTCAGGTCCGGAGTTAGAAAACCTAGGCTCCAAGTATACACCAGTTAAAGTTAAGAAGAAACTAGATTCAGTTAGAAAATGCCTCACAGCCTGAATGCCTTCTATATAAGTTACACAGATACAAAGAAAAACAACAGCACCCTACATACAAAAGCTGAACCGAAAGAAACCAATGGTAAAAAGTATCAGAAAATCACCAAACTATGAAAGGATAGGAAAACTCAAATAAAACATAAAGGGAATAAGAACACCATTAGGGTAGACCAAAGGAGATAGTTTTCTTCAGTTCGCTTTGCTGATGCAGTATTGGGTTAGAATCTAAAACTAGTATTTTTCTTTTTTCTTAGACAGAATCTTACTATGTCACGCTCAGTAAAGTGCCGTAGTGTCACAGCTCACAGCAACCTCAAACTCTTGGGCTTAAGCAATTCTCTTGCCTCAGCCTCCCAAGTAGCTGGGACTATAGGCACCCACCACAACACCCGGCTATTTTTTTTTTTTTTTGTAGTTACCATTGCTGTTTAGCAATGGTTTGAACCTGCCAGCCCCAGTGTATGTGGCCGGCTCCCTACCACTGAGCATGGGTGCCGAGCCTAAAACTAGTATTTTTCTTTAGGAGAAAATTAGTCTATGATTTAACATCATTACATTTAGGGTCTCACTGCTGCCCAAGCTGGAGTGCAATGGCACAATCATAGCCCACCGTAGCTTCCAGCTCTTGGGTTCAAGTGATCCTTCCTGCTCAGCCTTCCTAGAAGGTGAGACTACAGATGAGTGCCACCACCATGCCTGCCTAAATTTCTTTACTTTTTATTTTGAGACAAAGTCACTATGTTGCACGGACTGATCTCCAACTCCTGGCCTCAAGTGATTCTCCCACCTCAGGCTCCTGAAGTGCTGGGACTGCAGACTTGTTTGGAATTGCAGTTGTGAGCCACCAAGCCAGGGCAAGAGACACAATTTGAACTGGACCCAGAAGGGAAAAATAAAGAGTCTGAGATTTAGAAAATTGAAAGATGTAGCTGAAGAAGAGTATAAATCATGAAGCAAGACCTTAGAAGAAACAGAAGAGATAGGATTAAGGCCACTGTTCACATTGGAGTTAAACGTATAAATGATATTTTCACTAAAATAGGAAAGGATAAAGAACAGAAATTTTAAACTGCAAAGAAGTTGAAAAATTCATACCTAGTATCTTTCACTCATATATGAGTGAAAACACACCTAAGCAACAGACTGATAGTTTCCAAGCTAAAAAACAAAAGCCAGATTAACAGATTGGAAGAAAAAGAGAGGTACAGGCATCACTACTTTTAATATCTTCAGTGATCTTAGAATGAATAAGAAAAAAAATTTTATGTCTTTGAAGTGATCAGTTCTAAGAGGTAACAAGGTCCAAGATGTAGCTGTGAGTACAGGATGCTAACGTAGAATAGAGATGAAGATGTCAGAATGAAGATGCAGTAAATGATCAGGCCAGGGTGTTAAACAGTTAGACAATGTGGGTAGACAGTCAATAGGAACGATGACTAGGCTAGGGACAGAAACTAGAAAAAAGTTGAGCCAAATATCGAAATCTTCAGTTATGGCTGAGAAATATCTTGTAGGTCAGTAACTGAAAGAAGGAAAAGACAGCTACAAACTGAATGCAACATGTCAAAGGAAAAAATTATTTTAAGCAGTCAAAGGTCTGAGAAAAGTGAGGTTTGCAAATACTGATTTCCCTTCTTGGTCCTTTGTTGCAGAAGGAGAGAATTTTCACTTAAAATACTGCCAGGTTACATGCCACCAGGAGAAAGTTTCAATGAGGGGGTGTTCAAAAAACAAATGCTGAGGGCCAGGCACAAGCAGCTCATGCCTATAATCAAAGCACTCTGGGAGACCGAGGCGAGAGGGCCACTTGAGCCCAGCAGTTCAAGAACAGCCTAGGCAAAAGCAAGAGTCCATCTCTACTAATAATAGAAAAATTAGCTGGGCATTGAAGTAGGTGCCTATAAGTCCCAGCTACAGGGGAGGCTGAGGCAAGAGGACTGCTTGAATCCAGGAGTTTGTGGTTGCTAGGGTGACACCATGGCATTCTAGCCTGTGTAACAGAGTTAAACTCTATCTCAAAAGAATAAATGTTGAGATCCCAAAAAATTTATTGGTAATATAACAGGGATTCTAGAAGCTATGGTGGAAACTATAAAAATGAGAACTTTGATAAGTAGGTGGTAGGGAGAAATGAGAGGAAGAAGGATGAGTAAATTAGGGAATAAGAAACTATGAAACCAAGTACTTTATACTTTGAAAGTATTGTGGAAGTAAACATAGGCAAACTGGAAGACCAAAAGTTCAAATGGAAACTCTGTAATAATATTAAGATGGAGCTGTTTCAAATTCTATTAAAAGTATAGAGTAGGGCGGCTCCTGTGGCTCAGCGAGCAGGGCGCCGGCCCCATATACCGAAGGTGGCGGGTTCAAGCCCGGCCTCGGCCGAACTGTAAAACAAAAAAATAGCCGGGCGCTGTGGCAGGCACCTGTAGTCCCAGCTACTCGGGAGGCTGAGGTAAGAGAATCGCTTAAGCCCAGGAGCTGGAGGTTGCTATGAGCAGTGTGACACCACGGCACTCTACCCAGGGCGATAAAGTGAGACTCTGTCTCTACAAAAAAAAAAAAGTATAGAGTATCCAAATATGATGAAGATGGTCTAGGTTTTCCCTGGTAGGCAGCTGGTATGTGTTATTTCAACATTCAGCAAATATCTGCTGAGTGCCTATAAATGTTGAGCCTAGTTCTAAGTATTGTAGATATATCAGAAAATAACCAAGACAGAATCTCTACCCTTAAGAATACAGCCCAACAGTGCTGCCTGATAGAGCTTTCTTTGATGATGGAAATATTATACAATCCATGTCTTCTCATACAACAGCCACTGGCTACATGTTGCTGTTGCCCATTTGAAACATGACTAGTGTATCTGAGGAATTAAATTTTAAAATTTTAAAATTTAAATTAATTTAATATGGATTTAAATAGCTGTGTGTGACTCATAATACTGTATTAGGCAGCAAAGGCTCTGATGTGACCTCTTCGCTTCATTTAACATTAGTCTCTATTATCAAGGGGATGCAACATATACGGCAAAGCAATACAAGTTATATTTGTGGCTTCTCTATAGTCAAAAAATTCATAAAACAAGTGTCTTGATGATGACAGTGACTTTCTTATAAGCATCAGAAACTGACTCTGGCCATTACTAGCAAAAAAGGGACTTTCCTAGAAGAGTCTAAGAGTCTACTGGATCAAAAGACATCTAAAGAACCAAAACCAGGATCAGTAATAGACAGGAACCACAGGCAAAGACATGCCACAGGAACTGCCTGGTCTTTCAAATGCTGCCACACACACTTTCACCCTCTACATCTTAGTTCAAATTGTGGGAGAGAACATGTCCAATTGGCCAAGATAATTCTTCTCAAGATGGCTATAAATAGAAAGGCAGATAATTAAATGATAATTTTTTCAAAAAGCGAATATCCACTATAGGTAGCAAAAAAATTTAGACTGCTGAAATCAAAATGTTTGTAAGAACCTTAAGAAAAAAATCGGAAAACCCCCAAAGGAAAATAGAGCTCTGGCTTTAAGCTATACAAAAGATAAATTCACTACAGGATATCTTAAATGATCAAGTTCCTTTTCCCTCAGTTACACATCCTCTCACTCTTGATATCAAATTGTGTGTCACCCACTGTTTTCCCCCATGCTCACTCCACACAGAGAAATAGGCATATATAACCTAGGCTGACCTAGACTGCCATTTCCCCAAGGCCACAGTGGCAGGTCCAGGGATGGGCATGCAAACAAGACCCAAACCTTTCTCTAGATTTTTCTAAAATGAGTTGGCAAGTAAAAATTCTGTTTCTCTAGTCTCAATGTATGGTCATGGCCTCAAAGTGAAAATGGTAGAAAAGAAGCAGACACAGGAGAAAGGAGAAGGAAGGAAGAGGGAGAGAAAAGGAGGGAAGATGCCTTTCCCACTGATCACATTTGCATTCCTAGAGCAGGGTGTCCCTAAGACTAGCATAACTCCTGTCCTTACCACAACTTATGTCAAACAACAAAGTTCCCATTTTGGTTTGCATTAGCTGGAGTTGGGTTTCTGTTATAACGAAAAGCTGACTACATACTTTATTATATTTAAACTCCCGTAGTTTTTACATGTTTTTAATTTGCAGCTAACTTTATCATCTTTACAAGCATAATAAATGTGTAGTAGGATAGCCTTTTGAAATACAAGATACTTTTATAAAAACAGTTTTATTTCTCTTGGCACCATAATACACTAGAGGTAAAAAAAAAAAAACACTTTAATGAAGACAAAAGACTAGTATATAATAATTTAAAGCATCTGCCAAAGCAGTTAATAATATGAAGATTAATATCGACTTATCACAGATATTTGCTGTTTGTATATAAATGGATACTTCTACTTTGCATGATTTATACTTTTCATTTCCTTACCAAGACCTTTTGTTCCACAGATAATCTCTGACCAATAAGTTTCTAATAACAGAAGCTCTAATTATGATTATTTTAATAAATAATCAAAACAGACCTGGTTGATGCAGCTGGACTTATGCACCAGTAAATCAGAATTGCCATAGGGAAAAACCCATCACTATTGTAAATAAACTAAAAAATAACAATAAATCATGCAGAGGCTGGGGACGGTGGCTCACACCTGCAACCCTAGCATTCTGGGAGGCTGAGGCTGAGGCAGTGAGATAGCTTGAGCTTCGAAGTTTGAGACCAGCCTGAACAAAATGAGACCCTCTCTCTAGTAAAAATAGAAAAATCAGCCAGCTGTTGTGGCAGGCACCTGTAGTCGCAGCTACTGGGGAGGCTGAGTCAGGAAGACTGCTTGAGCCCAGGAGTTTGATGTCATGCAATAATCAGTCATGCATGTAATCTTGTGAATTACTCCTGCTAGACATTATGTTGGTTACTATGTCCTTATTTTAAAATAAGGTGGGGTTAATTGTACATTATAGATGGTCTGCAGAAACTGCACAGAAGTCAAAGAAAAATTAGCAAAATGATTAATAGAACAGAAAACTATTTATATTAAAGAAAAGCTAAAAGATTGAAAGCTGTTTTATATAGCAAAAAAAAAAAAATCCCAAAACCTCAGGGTCAAGTTCATTATTGTCTTCAAGTAATGACAGAATGCTGAACATTTTATCACTATGGCAACAGAAGCCCAAAGCAGGAGAAACTGCTTGAATTCTAACAGAAAAGATTCTAACTGGCCAAATTGTGGGATTATAATAGGATGAAACATTAGAATAGGGTTTCTGGGGTGGGTGTCTCTCCCCTTTCTGGAAATTGTCAA
Organism: Arctocebus calabarensis; assembly: GCA_963573935.1. Taxonomy (NCBI): domain Eukaryota; kingdom Metazoa; phylum Chordata; class Mammalia; order Primates; family Lorisidae; genus Arctocebus; species Arctocebus calabarensis. The sequence continues at coordinate 10,418 of CAUYON010014231.1, forward strand.
GGAGAGATATAGAAAAACAAAGCAAAATAAAACAACAACAACAACAACAACAAAACCCTAGTTATCCTGAATAGATTTAAAAAAAAAAAAAGTACCATCTAAAAGCAAAGGTATAAGCACAAGACTGGCTCTCAAAACCATTACAGATTTATGATTCTAGAATGAAGCCAGTAACAATTCAAATTAATAGTTCATCTAACCTGACATAAGTAATACACGCATCTCTGCCTGAAGTAAGTAATGTGAATCAAGAATCTTGTCTTAAAATATAACCTACAACTTAATGAATATGATTTTTAAAAGTCTCTCAACTTTAAACTATATAATTAAGTCACTAAAATATCAGGATTTAAAAGGCAAATATAAAGAACTTCCAGGTGCTGAAGACAACAGCAGATGTTTAGCTCTGTGTTATTCATATATTCTGTAAAAACAATACAGAAAGGCAAGGAGAAGAAAATAAAGCCACAAGAGAAATATGCGCTTAGCATAAGTGGAAGACTGAAAATGCCCAAATTCAGAACAACTAGAAGTAAAATGAAGGAAAAAAATAACCAAATTCTAGCAAGCATTTTCTCCTGCTCCTGCCAGCAAGTCTTTGCATGAACAGGGGTCACTGCACGTCAATGGACTTAACTCATTAAAATAAAAGATCTCCAATTTTGCTCACAAAGCATAGACCCAGCTACATGATAAATATAAAATACACATTTAAAGTACAAACTGATTCTGAAAATTCAAAACTAAGGGACAAAGGCATACCATGCAAACGAAAACTATAAGAAAACAGTAGTGATGCTTTTAGGCAATGTAAAATTCAAGCACAAAAATTAAATGACAAAAATAATTTTTACTACTAAAACCACAATTCATAATTAAAATATAACTCTTATGAAAAATCTATATATTGTATCAAGCAACACAATCACTTTTATGAAGCAAAACTACAAATAATGCAAGCAGTTATAGATAGAAACATACTAAAAATAAAAGACTTCAATGTATCATTCCTTATACAAGACATATTACATGGACAAAAAAAGTATACATAGAGGTCTAAACATCACAGTTAATAAGATAGCTCTTACAAATATATACCTCTCTCTCAAACTGTAAATTCTTGCATTGAGTATTTTCTTTCCATGTACTTATGTAAAACTCAAAAATGTAATCATGAACTATAAGGCTGCCACTGGCGTAGTGGCAAGTAGTAAGGAGCTCAGAATGCAAAACTTGAGGAAATACTCATTCTAAGATTCTTGCAAGCATCAGCAAATGAGAGTGTCTCAAATTCTGCATCCTGGGTGTCTCACTTGTCTTACCTTAATCCTGTCCTTGATACATTAGATTGCAAAGAAACATCAGTGTGTTCCATAAGGTAGAAATAAAATAATAATACTTTCTGATCACAATGCAATAAAACTAAAAATTAACAAATTTTTTTTTTTTTTTTTTTTGAGACAGAGCCTCAAGCTGTCACCCTGGATAGAGTGCCATGGCATCACAGCTCATAGCAACCTCCAATTCCTGGGCTCAAGCGAGTCTCTTGCCTCTGCCTCCCAAGTAGCTGGGACT